>CAUYMX010099512.1:0-26257 GCA_963573855.1 Lepilemur septentrionalis | reverse complement strand
GGTAACAAATTGTTTAGTTTCCATGACTTTGTGAAGCGATGAGAGTTTCTACATGAATTGAACTCTAGTTTTATACCTCTATGGTCAGAGAAGGCACAAGGTATAATTTCTATCTTTTTGAATTTGTTGAGATCTGATTTGCGAGCTAGTATGTGGTCAATTTTGGAAAAGCTTCCATGGGCTGCTGAGTAGAATTTAAATTCAGCTTTATTTGGGTGGAATGTTCTGTAGAGATCTGTCAGATCTTTTTGTTCAAGAGCTCTGTTTAAGTCCATTACTTCTTTGTTCATTTTCTGTTTGGAGGACCTGTCCAGTTCATTCAGTGGGGTGGTGAAGTCCCCTACTACTATGGCAGTATTGTTTAACATGTTACTAAGATCTGACAAGGTTTGCTTTATGTAGTTAGGTGCTCCTGCATTGGGTGCATAAATATTAAGAATAGTTAGATCTTCTTGTTGGATCTTCCCTTTCATCATTATAAAGTGGCCTTCTTTGTCCTTTTTTACTTTTGTTATTTTAGAGCTTATGTTGTCTGTAAATAGTATAGCTACACTTGCTTTCTTTTGACTTCCATTTGCCTGGATAATAGTTTTCCATCCCTTGACCTTCAGCCAGAAAGCATCTTTGTGGGTTAGATGTGTTTCCTGTATACAGCAGATACTAGGCTTTTCCATTTTTATCCACTCTGCCAGTCTATTTCTCTTCAGGGGGCAGTTTAAGTCATTAACGTTAATTAAAAGGATTGAAATTTGAGGAAGATTTCCATTCATATTGTTGGGTAAAGTCCAGTTTCTTTGTTTAACTCCTTGTGCCATCCTGCAGTTCAAGTTCTAGCCTTTAACTCTTTGAAGGTTTTACTTTGAAGAGTGTATATTGCCTTGTTCGGTATGAAAGACTGGTCTAAGAACTTCCTATAGGATTGGTCTGGTCTTTGCGAATTCCAGAAGAGAATTCTTGTCTGAGAAGGACTTTATTTCACCCTCATAGATGAAACTTAATTTTGCTGGATAAAGAATTCTAGGTTGTGCTTTATTCTGTTTTAGAAGATTGGGGATAGGCACCCAGTCCCTTCTGGCTTGTAGGTTTTCAGATGAGAAATCTGCAGTTAATCTGATAGGCCTGCCTTTGAAGTTTATTTGTTGTTTTTGTCTGGCTGCATGTAGGATTGCTTCCTTCATATTTTCTATGCTCAGTCTAATAACCACATGACGAGGTGATTGCCTTTTCACGTTGAGTCTCCCAGGAGTTCTGTGTGCTTCTTGTACCTGAATATCGAGATTTCTGGCTAGGCCTGTCATGTTTTTCTCCAGTATTTTGTGAAATAAGTTTTCCAGCCCTTGTGAATATTCCTCTGCCCCCTCCGGTAGCCCTATCAACCAGAGGTTCTGTTTTTTTACATAATCCCATACTTCTTGTAAACTTAAGTCTTGTCTCTTATTTCTGTGTTCCCTTTCTTCCTCTGCTTTGTTGAGAGCATAGACATAGTCTTCAAGCTCTGAGACTCTCTCCTCTGCATGGTCTATCCTGTTCTTAAGATTTTCCATTGAGTTTTGGAGCTCTTCGAATATTTCCTTCATTTTCAGAATTTCTGTTTGATTCTTCTTTATCAATTCAATTTCTTTGGAGAATTTTTCATTCATTTCCTAAATCGTTCTTGTTGTTTCTCTATGTTGGGAATCAATTTTCTCTTCAATGCCATTGAGTTTTCTAATAATCCATATTCGGAAATCTTCCTCTGTCAGATTAATCGTATCATGTAGGTTGCTATCAGTTGGTGACAATCGAGAATTTATTTTTGGAGGTGATTTTTCTCTCTCATCCTTCATATTTTCTGTGATCTTTCGCTGGTTCTTTCTCATCTGAGTTCTTTGTCCAGGATTGGAGTTGCTGGGACTGGATTATGACCCACAATCTGATAGACTGCTTCTATCTTCTTTCAACCTCCAGCAGGGAAGAGGCCTGGAAGCGGAGGTAACAGTCTGGTGACCAGGTTACAGGATACGTGGCCTCTTTCTCAGCTCTGCCTTTGGGTGGAGTCAGACTCTTCTGCATGAATCACCAGGCCCCAGTCGCAGGAGAGGGTGGGTGGTGCTGACTCCCCAGGTCACAGGTGGAGAGGCAACCTTCCTTGCAACTCTGCCCTGACAAGCTGGTTTCTGCTCTCCTGGATCAGAAGGAAGACAGCTGGGTAGAGAGGGCAAGGATCCAAGGCCAGCCTGGCTTGTCAGCCACGGCTGGCTGTCACCAGGTACCCCTAACCTAACCTCCCCTTCAAACTCCGAACCGGAGCCACGGGAATGGGAGCAGCTGGAATTTAGGTAGACTTTGATCTTTTTTTTTTTTTTTTCCTTCTCCCAACCTCTTTCAAATGCCAGACCTGCTCAACCAGTTTAGGACTGGTAGGGGGGGCTGTGATCTCTATCAGAGCAGCCTGTAGTGTTTCCAGGCTAGGGGAGGCATCCCATCCCCTATTTAGCATCTGCATTTAGAGTCTGCACACAGCACAGCTTCCTAACCATGCTCTGATCCCACAGCTTCTCGACTCGCTGAGACCCCACTGTTCAGCTGCAGGGTAGCATGGTTGCTCTGTCTATCCAGAGTCTGCCAAAACCTCAGCGAGTTCCCAGGGCAGGGTCTCCTCCAAGGTATACACTGGCAGTCCTAGTCTTGGAAGCCTCCCGGCGTGAGAAGGCACTCTCCTCACTCACTCCTGCCGGGGAGTGCCCGCTCGGCTAGGGACCTCCCCAAATAGAGGAGCATGCCAGAGAGTTCAAAATTTTTCCTGCTCCAGTTTTTTCCTCCACACAGCCCGTCTGCCTACACCACTGTTTCCCGCAGACTTCAGCCACTTCCCTGTTTGCGAGGGTGTGGGGCACAGTGGGGGAAAGATGGTCCTCCCGGGAGTCAGAAAGCCCTGGCACCCGCTCCGCCGGTGGGAGCAGGAGCCAGGCTCCCTTCCTAAGCCACCTGTCAGACTCTGTACTTCGCGAGAAATTTTCTGATTCACCTGTTTTCCATCGGTGTCCAGTGTCCCACGTTGTTTCTCTGTAGGTCCACAGAGCTGGTCCTGTAGAAGTGGAGTTCACTCACGTGCAGTGGTCTGCCTATTTCACCTCTGACTCTGAGAGCAGAGAGCCAGGAGGTGACCCCTATTCTGCCATTTTCCACAATTCTATAATATATATCAAAATTTATTTTTGTCCAGAATATATTGTTAACTTATGCAAATCAATATTTTTAAAAAAATGACATGTAATGAAAAAATTAACTATAGCTTCTTAATAACATGCTATAGCTACAAAATATTGAGCAAAAAGCAAATTGCAAAAAAATATAAATATGAATATAAAGATTTTAAATTGTAAAATAATTTGCTTAGATATACATTCTTATGTAATAGAATAATAAAAACATAAAATGATAAACCCCACTTTTAGCATAAGGGAAGTATATATAGGAAGCTTCAAATACTTTAGTGAATATTTATTTACTAAACTTTATAGAATTTTCAAATTATACTTGTTTGTGCAACATTGCATGAAAAATATTAAAAAATAAAGTTTTAAACATTTGAAAATTATATGAAAAGATGAATACACATATTTAAAATTAGGTTCTTCTTTAAACAAGTTTGGACACAAAGATCAGTCAATTTATTCTTGACAAAGAAGCACAGGCAACACGGAGAAGGATAGTTTTTTTCAACAAATGGTACTGAACCAAATTAGACATCCATCTATATAAAAAAAGATGAATCTAAATGTAGACCTTATACCTTTCATAAAAATTAATCCAATGAATGGTAGACCTAAATGTAAAATTCAAAACCATAAAACTTGTAGAAAATACCACAAGATAAAATCTAGTTGGTCTTACATTTGGTGATAAATTTCTAGATACACCACAAAAAGCATTATCTATGAAAAAAATGGAGTAGTTGGATGCTATTAAAAATAAAAAAAAATATTCTCTGTGAAATATATTGTTATGAGAATAAAAAGGCAAGGCACAGACTTGGAGGAAATATTTGCAAAATACGTATCTGACAAAGGACTTATATTCAAAATATTCTTAAAATTCAAAAACAAGAAAACAAGCTAGATAAAGACGTGGACAAAAGATATGAAAAGATGCTTCACCAAAAAGATAGACAGAAACAAGAAAGCATAAGAAAAGATAATTAATATTGTATATCATAAATGAGATGAGATACCCACACAAACCTATCAGAAGGGTGAGGGGACTAAAAATATCATTTGCTGGTTAGGATGTGGAGCAATAGAAACTCTCATGCATTGCTAGTGGAAATGCAAATGGTTCCAACACTTTGGAAAACAATTTGGTAGTTTTTTACAAAGCTAAGCATACTGTTACCATGTGAACCAGCAATCAGGTTCCTAGTTATTTACCCAATTGAGTTAAAAACTTATGTCTATAAAAAATTTACATGTTAATGTTTATTGCAGCTTTATTCATAATTGTCCAAACCCGAAAGCAACAAAAATGTCCTTCAATAGATGAAATGATGAACAAACTGTGGTGCATCCATACAATCATATGTTACTTGGCTATAAAAAGGGATGGTTAACAAACTGCAAAAAGACATGGAGGAAACTTAAATGTATATGACTAAGTGAAGCCAGTCTGAAAAGGCTACATACCGTATGATTCCAACCATATGATATTTTGGAAAAGACAAACTATAGAGACTTTGGGGTAGCGAAACTCTTCCACAGGATATGGTAATGAGTTGATACATGATTTCTGTATTTGTCAAAACCCATAGTACTATATAACACAAATAATGAATCTTAATGTAAAGTATGGACTTTAATTAATAATAATGCATTGATATTGGTTCATTGTTTATAGTGAATGCACCATACTAATGCAAGATGTTAATAAAAGGAGAAACTCTGTATGGGGAGTGATATGTGGGAATTTTATGTACTGTTTTTATATGCTCACTTTTTCTGTAAATCAAAAACTATTCTTAAGAAAAGCCTATGAGTTAAAAATAATGCCCTGAAACTGATAGTACACACCTGAGAAAAGCATGAGGATATCACCACAATTAATTGTGAAAGGCTTTATGCTTTCTCCTGAGATAGGATGACTACTGTCACCACCCCTACTCAACTTTTGTTGGGGAGGCAGCTGGTTCAATATGGCATGAAAATTAAAGTTATACAGTTTAGAAAGGGGAAAATAAAACTATCTATATTTAAAGATAAAAGGATTTTGATGCAGAAAATCCCAGAGAGTCTATAAAAAATCAAACAAAACTAAAATTAGTTTAAGAAAGTCAAGAGATACAAAAATTTATTGTATTTCCATGTACAAGCGATGGACAACTGGACAGTGAAGTTAACATAAAAAGTTCAATTTACAATAGCACCAAAAATATGAATCTTATAGCATAAACATAACCACTTATATCTAAGTTTTCTATGCTTAAAACCATAAAACACAGATAGGAATAATCAAAGATGATCTAAATAAACTGAGAGCTACACCATGTTCTTGGATTGGAAGTCAATTCTGTGAAAGTATTAATTGTCTCCATATCATTCTATGAATTCACCATAATTCCAATAAAAAACTCAGCAGAATTTTTCATAGAAATTATCAAGTTGATTCTAAAATTTATAATGAAAATCACAGGAATTGAAGAGCCAAAACACTTTTGAAAAAGAAGAACAGAGTTGAAGTTCTCACACTACCTGATTTCATACATCCTACTCAATACAATGAAGACAGTTTGATACTGGTGAAGGAATAGATACATAGTTCAGTGGAACAAAATGGAACTCATATATATGAGCCATATATCTTTTTAATGGATAAAAACTTAATTTTCTTAAAACAGCAATTTATTTCCAAATTAATATAGATGAAAAGTAAGATACCCATTAGACTAAACTGGAAGCTTTTCCTTTCTATATTTGCATAGCCTTTGACATATTTTTTAGCAGTGCCTAGGATGTGTGGAGTTTCCTCTTTGGTAATGGTCACTAACCTTCTTACTTGATGCAGATAAAATCACTTGTCAATGCAAAATGTGTTAGAACTTGATAAATTAATGCTTTGAGTTTGAGAAATAAAGGTATATTTAAAACTAAAAAAAAAAATGAGACACCATATTATATATATATATATATTATATATATATTTCTTTGATTTTTTGACGGAGAGACAAACCAATTCAATGTAAGGACAATCTTTTCAACAAAGAGTGTTGGAACAACTGGACATCCATATCATTGGGAAAAAAATGAACTTCAAGCCATCCCTTACAGCCTATAAAAATTTAAACGGATCATAAACCTGAATGATAAATCTAAAGCTATAAAATTTTGAGGATATATCATAGAAGAAAATGTTTGCTACTTGGGGTTAGGAAGGCTTTTCTTAAATAGTACACAGAAACATAATGCATAAAAGAAAAATATCATAAATAGCAATTCATCAAAATCAAACTCTTCTGATGTCCAAAGGACCCTGTTAACAAAAAGATAAGCTGTAATTTGAGAGAAAAATAATTGTTGAATATATATCTGATAGAAGTATGCTAAGATTTAAAGGCTCTTAAAAGTCAACTATAAAAAAAATTTTAAAAATAGTAAGAAAAATTGGACTAAAGTGTTAAACAGAAGTCACCCAAAGAGATAGACATATGGGCAATAAACAGATGAAATTATTCACTACATGAATACAAATTTAAAAAGTAAAATGCCACTTAGCACCTTATAATATAAGTAGACTTTCAAAACTGACAATATTAAGTGATGATGGGAGATGGTATAACTGGCACTATCGCACACACATTGGTAGTGGGATTGGAAAATAGCACAGCCCCTTTAGAAAATGGTTGCCATTGTCTTATAAAGTTAAACAATCATTTATCTTAAGATACAGCAATCTCACTCCTAGACATTTACCCAAAACAATTGAAAACATGTCTATACAAGAATCTGTACATAAATATTTATAGTGGCTTTGTTCATGACTGTCCAAAGCTAGAAATAACCCAAATGATTTTCTGTGTATACACAGGTAAATAACAATAGTGCATCCATTGAAATGGAATACTACACTGCAATCAAAAATAATTAACTATTACACATTAATATTATATTATACAAACAAACACATGTCTCAAATGAATTTTGCTAAGTGAAAGAGGTCAGGTTCAAATAGCTACATAGTGTACAATCTTATTTATATGACATTCTAAAAAAGGCAAAACTACAGGGATGGAAAATAGGTCAGCAATTTCTAGGGACTTATGAAGATAAGAGATTGATGATAATGTGTTTTGAGGTAATTTTTTGTGGTGTTGGAAATATTCTTTATTTTGATATTCTAGGCAGTTACAGGAAATTATGTATTTGTCAGCATTTTACTGTATGTACATTATACCTCAGTACATCTCAACATAAAAAAATTCCTCAACTATTTGTTCCATTAATGTCGCCTTCTGTCGGTTATGATTGTTCTTTTATTACATTTTTTGAATTCTTGACGTGTTTCATAATTTTTTCTCAGGGACAACGTCTTTCTTTTCTGAAGATGCAGCGTAGAAATGAGGCCCAGTGTGTGCTGGAGTGGGTGACTTGGGAATGAGACGGTGTCTTGCAGGCACCCCCGGTTCGCTGCTCTCCCGCCAGCTGCTGTCCTTCAGATTATCCCAGTGAGGAGATTGCCGAGTGTGGATTTGAGAAGGCTCAGTGATTAGTCTGCTTACTGTTCTGGCTGCTTTACCCTCATGCACTAATGGCTACATAAGGATGCGTTGGTATTATCCACACACTTTACACTTTATGTGGCCTCACTCTTTCATCTCCCGTGCACTGCTGTTGCTAGCATGCTGCTGTGTGAGTGGGGAGAGCACACTCAAACATCTAGGAAAGGGAAATTGCTAGGTTTTTTGTTTTGTATTGAGCTCTCTTTCTTTCCTTCTTCCTATTTTTTTGGCAGGTTTATATGCACTACAAGTATTTTTCTTTATTATCAATTGAATTTTGCAAGTAAAACAATGCCTCCTTGTTCTGAAGCGGTTGCCCAAGAAATCATGGACTGAGCATAAAATGTAAAAGTTCGCTCTATGGGCATTTTCCTAAATCTTAAAACCAGAAATAAATATGCAGAGAAACCCTGTAAAAAACTTTTTTGGGGCTAACTTAATATTCTACTTTATTTCTTATTTCCTTTACATGTAAGAAAGTATACTGCATATTCTCTTTAGTTCAACTTTAAAAAAACTCATCTTGTCAAAAGGGTATTAATCTACTAGAATTTTAATACTGCAGATATCTTAGAGGTGTTTTCCCATTTGATTAATTATAGAATTAATTGTTGATAAGAGGTAGCATGCTGTCTTTTAATAAAGATAGAAAACTTAGATTGATGACATAAGTGATTTCAGTGAATTTGTTGTAAACTAAATATGACTATTCCAGGAAGTACTCTAATCACTTACACTAGAATATTTCATACTTGTCATTAAGATGAGATTTAAAAAAACTATATTTCCCTCAAGTAATTTATTTTCAATTTTTTATATCAAATTAAAGTTTACTTATTAGAAATGTACATTATTTTCTGCATTCTATGCTGCATTTAATAATAAACTAGAGCCAAAAGGTAAATGTCCTTGTAATTCTTTAGAATTTATTTCTGAAGAAATAATTTAATTTTTCTAGAAACCAGTTTACTTTTCTCAAAATTTTAATACAATTTGCAAAAAGATATAACAGGAATATTAAAATGAAGAAGAAATATTTTGGAATAGACAATTTGAAATGGAAGTAGTAGCTTTTGATCATATTTATTTAACATAAACTCTATCCTAATAATGCTGCATAACAGGGGTGCCAAAATGAGTACTGTATTTCTCCTACAACTGAGTCAATATAATATTATCAGGTGTAGTTAGCCTTTTTTGTCTGGAACTTATCTATTTAAAATGCTATTATCATTGTCTCTCTTATTTTTGTAACAACAGGAAGAGAATTTATTTATTTATTTTTTACCTCAGACAGAAGAAATGACACTGTAAACTCCAATCTGTCCAAGATTTTTCAAGCAAAGTTTAGTACATAAGGCAAATATTTGTCTATTTATATAAATATCATAAAATTTTCCTTATGCAGTTTTATCCTCCCATGTTTGAAAATAAATAGAACAGCAAATCACGAATTCCAATGACCGCCATGCAGGTCAACAAATACAATATCAGCAGCACATTCTGGGTCATCCTCTTGTCTTCTTCCAACCTCCACTTCTCATCTCCCCAAATACGTCCAACAAGATTCTTTTTCCTAGTGTTTGAATTTATATAAATGAGACTATACAAAATGCATTATTTTGTGTCTGGTTTCTTTCATTCAGTATTATGCTTATTTTATTTATTCATGTTAAAACATGGGAAAATAGTCAATTTATTTTCATTTCTGTTTGATAGTGCATTATGTGGTTATTCTGCAATATATTTATTCTATGCACAGCTGGTGGGCATTTGTGTCTCTACCAAATTACCTTCTCATCAGGAATGTGTAAGAGATCTATTTTATCTATTTTCTTCTAGATCATTCGCAATAATTGTTGTTAGCCCTTTTAATTTTGTCTTATTAGTGGATTTGCTGCAGTATTCCATTTTTATTACAGTTTTGATTTTTTTCCTGATGATTTATGTGATTGAACACCTTTTCATATGTTTACTGGCCATATGGCAGGCCACTTGATTTTGGAGTGCCTGTTCAAATTTTATACATTTGAAGTTTCCCCATCTGTATATTTTTTTCTTATTATTTTTTTGGTAAGTGTTCTTTATACGTTCTGATTACGAAGCCTTTTTCAATAATATACACTGAAAATAACTTTTCACACTATGTGACTTGCCTGTTTATTATTTATATTTTTTGACTTACAGAAATTCTTAACTTATTATAGACCAATTTATCAATCTTTTCTTTTTGGTTAGTACTTTCCGAGTCCTGTTTCATAAATCTTCATCAGCATAATAGTGACAAAAATATTTTCCTACATTTTTCTCTAATGTAGAGGTTGTCAAAAAGTTTTTTGTGAAGAGACAGATAGTAAATATTTTCAGCTTAGTAGGCCCCATCCATTGTCTCCATGGCCCTTACTTAAGGTTGCAGTAGTTGTACAGAAGCAGCCATAGGTGAACCTATATGAATGAGCATAGTTATGTACCAGTAAGTCTGTATAGTAAGTGAAATGGGAATTCCATGTAACTGTCAAATATCATGAAATGCTCTTCTTCATTTAATATTTTTAACTACTAAAAATATATATAAATGATTTTTCGCTCACAGTCTATACAGATGCAAATGGTAAGCTGGTTTGGGACTGTGGGTCATAGCTTCATAACCTTTTTCTAATGGCTTAAATGTTTTTCTTTTCTTTTACATTTACATTGACAATCTACTTGAAATTGATTTTCGCATATTATATGAGGTTGAGAGTTCAAAAAAGTATTTGGAGGGAGGAGCCTTTCTATCCAATTTTCCCAGCTGCATTCACTGACCATTGGCTTCTGCTCTCGGTGCCGCCTGTGTTCACAATCAGTCACACATGTGTGGTCATGTCTCTGAATTCTCTACTTTGTTCCGTTGTTCTATGTGTCCATACCTGAAATCAAACCACGTTTTCTAAATTGTTTATTAAAAAACTAAACATCCAGTAGAGTTATTTCTCCCTCATTGTACTTACTCAAAGGTGATTTTGGCTATTTTTAGCCTTTATATTTCCAAAAGGATTTTAGAAATTATCTATTTCTGAAAATTTGTCCTGCAATTTTTTGTTGTGCTTGTGTTGAATTTAAATTTCCATTTGGTAACTGAGCTTTCAAACCTATGAAAATAATCTCCATTTACTTAGATTCTCTTCAAAACTACTAATTACATTTTTTTGATATAGAGATATTTATTATACAATTTTGGCAAGATTCATCCTTCAATATTTGATGTTTATTGATGCTATTATAAATGATATGTTTTAAATCCATTTTAGAAATATTTCTGGTGTTGGAACACATTATATCTGTATACGATTTCATCTTAATCCCTTTTGTGCTGCTATAACACAATACCACAGACTGGGTAATTTATAATGAACAAAAATGTATTTGGTTTGTGTTTCTGGAGGCAGGAAAGTCCAAAATTGAGAAGCCACATCTTGTGAGGGCCTTTAACATGACAGAATAAGTCACATAGGTGAGGGAGAGAGAGAAAGAAAATTGGGCTGAACTCATCCTTTTATAAGGAACTCATTCCTGTGTAACAAACCCACTCCCAGGATAAATGATATTAATTCATTTATAAGGGCAGAACCCTCATGACCTAATCATTTCTTAAAAGTTCCGCCTCTCAACACTGCTGCTTTAAGGGTTAATTTTCCAACACTTCAACTTTGGGAAACACTTTCAAACCATAGTAGGTATGTGTGCGAGCGCGTGCGCATACGCGCGCGTGTGTGTGAGTGTGTGTGTGTGTGTGTATGTATGTGTGTGCAGTGCTTCAACTTGCAATGGGTTTATCTGAAAGTAACTCTATTGAATCATGTTGAATGCTTGTGGCTTTCCCACCATCCCAAAGTCAAAAAATCACAAAGTCAAACCACCATAAATTGAGGATCATCTGTTCATCTATCTTCATGTATGTATGTTTGTGTGTGTGTGCACACACACACACACACACACATATATATATATATATATAGAGAGAGAGAGAGAGAGAGAGAGAGAGATTTATTTCTAAATCTTGTCAGTTTGTTTTAGATTTGTTTATATACACACTCATTTCATCTGCAAATAATGGCAGTTTTATTTATTTTATCTAATCCTTGACTATTTAATATTCTTACCTTGTTATACTGACTAGAATCTCCACTACAATAGTGTGTTGAAAGCATGATAATAGATATCTTTTAACTTATGTGAAAATTTTCAATGTTTCACAATCACTTATAATATTTGGTAGATATTCTTAGTAGGATAAAGTTTAATTCTATTCTTATTTTGTTTAAAACTTTGTAACATAGGAATTTGTGTTAAATCTCATGAAATGTTTTTCTACATGTATTATGACGATTGTTCTATTTTTCTGTTTTATTCTGTTAATATGGTGAATTACAATGATTGATTTTTGAATGATAACTAAATCAGTTGCTGAATTATTGCTATAAACTAAATTTGATTTTGATATAATTTTTTTTTTTTTTTACTGATATCACTGGATTCATTTTAACAGTATTTTGTTTAGGATTTTGGCATATATGTTCATGAGAGACATCGGTTTAAATTTTCCTTTGTTGAAATGTTCTTCTTAAGTTTTGCTACCAAGGTTGTGCTAGTTCACAAAGAAGTTGTGACATGAGCCTATATTTTGTTCCCTGTATGAATGTTCAAAATATTAGTGTTAATCTTCTCCTAAAAGTCTGGAAAAATTTACCAGGAGAGCCATTTGGGTCTTAGGGTTCTCTGTGGGAAGATCTTCAATACTTCACTTTTTTGATAGCATTATTCTTTGATTAGGATATTCTTGGATATTCTTTGATATGACCTTATTCAGACTTTCTTGTTTCAGTTTCAGTTTAGTAAGTTGAATATTTTTAAGTATTTGTCCATTTTATATAAAATTTCAAGTTCATGGGCAATATTTATTTCACATTTATTTTCTTTTTTTCCACTTTATTTGATTTTAATTTTATGTTATTTTTCTAATGTTTAGAGATGAATTCCTAGATTTATGATTTTGAGTCTTTTTTTAAATATATGCTTCTAATGGTACAAATTCCCTCTAAACATGCTACACCTGAATCCAACAAAGTTTAGTATATTCATCTCCCTTTCGTATTGTGAATCTTTTTCTCCTGTGTGTTCTAAACTGTATACTGTCATCCCTCTGTATATGTGGGGCATTGGGTCCAGGACCTCCCACGCATACCAGAATCCACAGAAGCTCAGATCCCTTTTCTATAACATTTTCTATAATCATGTGATATTTACATATAACCTACACACATCTTACTGTATACTTTAAATCATCTCTAGATAATCTATAATACTTAAAACAATGTCAATGCTATGAAAATGATTGTTACACTGTATGTTTTAGGGAATGATGACAAGAAAACAAATCTGTACATGTTCAGTACAGACACAGCCATCCATTTAAAAAAAAAAAAAATTTCTGTTCCATGGTTGGCTGAGTACACAGATGCAGAACTCACAGACAGAGAGGGCAGACAGCTGTATTTTCAATTGACTCACCTTCTACTTGACTAATCCTTGTGACAGGCAACAGCACCTAGTGGTAACACTTCTTAATAAAACAAATGATTTGCCTAATTAAAATATGCTTATTTTCAAGCCCTTAAATTAATTAAGTATACTTTTCTGAAATAGCTGTTAGTCAGACATTTATATCAATACTTTCCTATAATTTAGAGTCTCTATTGTCATGAACAAAATAAAAGTGCAAAACTGTAAAACATTAACATTATTTTATTAAGATGTATGCAACAGTGCTCAAGCCCCATAATCAATATGAGGAAATGCCATAAAATTTCATAATGGGTTTATTTTTAGTGGAAAATAAAATGGAGTATGTAAGAAAGGACAAGGTAGTACTTTATAGTGAAAACAGAATACTTCTACACATTGTTTTTCCATTACTATTCAGACAGATTTTTTAAATCACTCCATTGCTTCAATATTGAGTTGCTGAAACAACTGTGCACATGTTGACTTAACTGGGTATGTGGGATGGTGGGCAAAATCCATTTCCAGTGCAGGTACAATTTTATGACTCAAAGACTTAAATAAAAGCTCTAATAGTATTGTTCACAGAACATGATTTGATTTTACCATCCTTGCTCACAGAATTCTTTCAATACAATCAACAGTAGTTTTGTGTGTGAACAGGATGCATGGTTGGTGAAGTTTTTAAGCAATATAATGACTTTTCTTCAGTACAGGTTGTTGAAGCCATAGCTTAAGCTTTTTCTACCCCTCTGCCACAAATATGCAAGAGGGGTATTCAAGGTATATAAATTCATCTGGCCACTTACAATCTGCTTTTAGATCTTTTAGTGAGACAGATTTTTACTTGTATAGGTTACTTATATATTATGTTACAACATGCCATATATTGGGAAGGGAAAACAGTGATGCTCTTTGAGAAGGCACACATTTAAGCACAAATAATTTATACATATAAGACAATTAAGAGAAATAATATATAATGAACCAAGGGATCACATAATTCTTTGGCATTTTTCTCTTAACAAACCTAGATTGGTGGAACACTTCAATATCAATATTAATAACTTGCTTTAAATATAATGTTTTAATAGTTTAAGACATTATTTTCAAAATTCACATACAGAAATATAGTGACATGCATGACACAAAATTTTATATAATATTTCCATAAACTTCCATTTGGCTCTGTATACTGTAATTTTAATTTCTGTTCTATTTTTCTGAATCAAGTCTTCTTTTATATTTATGTAGTGAGAAGTCCTTGTGTGAGATGTAATATTTAATCATATTTGTTATACTTGTACATTTCCTGTCCACTCATCACCATAAAGTAGATAGTCCATTCAGATTCTGCTTTTAATTTTATTTTACTTTGTTTTTGTTTTATTTTGTTTCCTTGCAAAAACAATTTTAATTGAGACTTAGAAAACTATTGAGTTCATGTTGAATAATTTGACACTCACTGCATTGAAGTACGTGTGTTTCAATTTATAATAATGTTTGCTATTTTCATGTGGTCATTACCACGTGGTTATGTGGAAGGATATTATTTTAGACAATTTGTACTGCTCTAACAAAATAACTGAGTCTGGGCAATTCATAAAGAACAGAAATTTATTTTCTCACAATTCTGGAGGCTGACAAGATCAAGGTCCCAGTAGTTGGTGTCTGGTAAAGGGCTCCTTGCTACGTCCTCACGTGGCAGAAAGTGTCCTCACCCAAGGAAGGTTAAAGGGCAAAACTGTTTCCCTTTAGCCCTTTTATAAGGTTGCTAATCCCACTAATGAGGCCTTTACCCTCAAAACTTAATCACCTTCTAAAGGCCCCACCTTTTAATGCCTTTGCATTTTGGATTAAGTTTCAAGGTGAATCTAGGAGCTGACAAATCATAGCAGGCACAGTGTAAAATCAAGACAGACTGCATGAGTGTGGCTACTTGCATTGTTAGTCCGACCCAAAATGTCTGTGAGGACAGGGAGAGCCAAGAAGGGTCTGGAAAACCTATGGCATCTTAACTGACTATGAATGAGACCTAAAATCTGATCAATGGTATGTTTTATATCAGGGGGGACTTTCCCTATATTTTCATTTTCAAGAGAGAGCTATAAAATATGAAATGTCCAATTTTGAATCAAAAGTGTAGTTTATTATATCTCAAACAAGAAGCAGTGCAATTAATAAAAGCATGTGCCTAAACTATTGACACAGTTTTGCCATCTTAATGGTAGCTTGTTTATGCCAGCAGCAAAGAAGCCTGGAGAGGGAGTGGAGATGAAATCTTGAAAGGTATTTTCCACAGCTTGTTGAGAATTGAATATTTTTCCTTGCAAGAAGTGGTCCAAAGCCTGGAAGAATTGGTAGTCAGTTGGTGCAAGATCTGGTGAATACAGTGGATGACAGAGAGTTTCCAAGTCCAGCCTCTGTTGTTTGAGCAGTGTTGTTTGTGCAACACTTGGCCAAGCGTTGTCTTGCAAGAGACAATTGGCCTGTCTCTGTTGACCAATCTTGGCTGCTTAAGCGCAAGCATCCTCATCATTTTATGAATTTGGTTGCGGTAGACATCTGCTGTAATCCACTGACCAGGTTTCATGAAGCTGTAGTGGATTATACCAGTGGTGGACCATCAAACAGACACCATTAGCTTCTTTTGATGAATATTCGGTTTAGGACTGTGGTTCGGTACTTCATCTTTGCCCAACCATTGTTCCAAACACTTGTGATTGCCAAAAAGAATTATTTTTTTTATCATGAATAACAATACAATGTAGTAATGGTTTGCCTTCATGTCATGGCAGCAAAGAAAGGCCAGCTTCCAGATAATTTCTCTTCTGATGATCATTTAATTCATGTGGTACCCATCTATCCAGCTTCTTTACCTTGCCCATTTGTTTCAAATGGTCCAACATCGTTGGAATAGTAATGTCAAACCTTGCTGCTAATTACACATAGGTTCAAATATATTTGCTTCCACTACAACTTTCAGCTCATCATTATCGATCTTGGTCTTGGGTCACCCATTCGTTGATATTTCAAGCTATCTGTGCTGCCTTGGTTCCATGACAGAATGTATATTTGAAAACAACATGAATTTTTGACTTATCCATGATTTCAAAAAAATTGCTCAAAAAAAGTGATAAACTGAAAGATAATCACAAGCCAAAATATGTGTTTGAAGGACTGAGGATGTACCTTCACAAAAAAAAAAATACAACAAAAAGTGTCAAAATGACAGGTCAGAGATAGCAATTGTCAAACTTTGTACTTAAGGGAATTGGACATTTCACGCTTAAGAACTTTAACAGAAGGTGCTCTTAAGCACCAGAACAGTATACTTTGCTGTGAGACAGAGATCGTTCATAAAAATCTAACCATAATTTGGATAATAATTACAATAGCAACTCATATTTCTTATACTCTTTATTAAAACTAACACTTTTTGGGCACTTTACACATACTAATTTGGTTAGTGACTAAAATGCCCATGATATAGATATATTAATCTCTTCATTAGTAAACAAGCAAAATGGGACATATAGTAGTTGAATAACTTGTACCAGGTAAGTTATTACTTACTCATCTACTAATACCTGAGTGATATGTATGTACCTCAGGAAGGTGGATCTCATTTGCCCAGGAGTCTAAGAGCCTATAAAATGTAGGATTTTGTTGCCTCTCAACCTTTTCCGCTGATCCTTGTACTCATAGCTGCAAATGCCTTAGAAAAAGAATTCTAGATTGACGCTCTCATTTTCATGGCTTTGAATCTCTAGTCTCATCTAGTTGCCCTGGTGTGTTCTGTCCTGTTGCTTTGTACCTGGTTGCTTCCTCTCAGCTTAGTCCTTTCTGCTTGATGTTTTTGTTAGATGGTCTTACTGCTCTTTGCTTTTGACTCCAGAAAGCCTCTTGTGTTAATACCTCAGCTTCACAAATTACCTTCTTATTGTCCAAGTCGATAAAGATAAAAATAAGCCAAAAACAGGAAAGAAAAAGAAAGGGGACTTTTTTGAACTAGATTCCTTGATAAAATTAATTTTAATTTTTTTAGAAAAAAACTAAGGGCAAATAAATGGGAAATACAGGAGAAAATGTTCAGAGATTATCATATGTGGGATTTAAGATTCCAGAGCAGGAATAATTCTGGGTGGTAATATATTCCAGAACGTGGCTTTAGGAGGAAGTATATGAATTGGGGTTAGAATTTAGGGACTACGTTAGTGTATCCTAAAAGTAGACACAGGTATAATAGTGACTATTAGCTAGTGTTTGGGTTTTGAAGAAGTCAAGTGAAACAGATATTAAATTCTTTAAAAATGGAAGGAATTTACCCAATGGCTGGTAGTAGCAAGGAGAGAGAGAGATGATATCTCCAGCTGGTATAGCACTTAGAGAAGAATTATTTTGTTCTGTTTTGTTGTTGTATGTTTGAATATATTTGCAAAAAAAAAAAATAAACAAATTTTGAGAGATATTTGGTTCAAAACAGTGTGTAACTGCTAGCCCTCACTGCAGATTCTGCCAACTAAAATACTCATGAACCACCCTACTCTTAAAATTTGTGGCGCTCAGAGCAGGAGTGCAAATTAAGAACCACACATCATATGTCTGAATACTTAAATGCTATAAATCAAGCTATGACCATTGTCTGGTCTCTGCAGCTTATTCCCAGGTAACATTTTTATTACCTGGAGGCTAAAGGAAATGGGCTGTCTCTGAGGCAAGCCTTGCCCCTGGTAGCCTGATTTGGGCAGATACATGCTGGGACAGGCAGAATGAACCCCAGTCTAGCTCCCTTGGGGACCAGAACAGATTGATGGCCCCTCTATAGCCCTCCCCCACTTCCCTTCTGTTTTCTGATGCTAGAATGTCTGGACAGTTCTAAGTGCCTCCTAGTATACACAGAGCAGAGAAAAGGGTAGAAGGAAGCACTGTTATCAGTCTGCTGAGGCTTCTGCTTTGAGTGATTTGGAACAATAAATTTTAAAATTTTAAAAGAAGGGAAAAAAATGTCACTTTTCTGTTTGGTTTTCTTGTGCTCATGCTGTTAACCCCACTTATTCTGGCCTGGTGGTAGGGAACAGAGGAAGGGGGTGGAGGGACCAGCTCAGATACAAAATCTCTCTTTTATAATTCCTATAAACTCAACCCACCTAAACTTTCAAAAATCATATTTATTACATTGAAAAGAAACCTATAGCAGAAAATCCTATTGCCTTGGTCTTAGGGCAATGTCACCTGTGAAGGCTTAAAAAAAGAAAAAAAACTCACAGCAATATCTAAACCACAACAAACAGGCAGAGCCATGCGGAGCCTGGATCAACTCAGGTTATTCTACTGTAATAGCTAAATGTAAAAAGATGCTGAAGAAAGTCTGGGGAGTTTTATAAAAAAAAATTATGGAAGCCTTATAATGTTTTATTCAGCCAAATCATCTTTTATAGATAAACATAAAAGTAGGAAATACCCTAATTGTGTGAATTTCTATAAAAAAAATTAGAAGATACTGCCCTATTAACTGACAGATAAAATTACCAAAAGAATGGGTATACTTAATTATTAAAAAGCTAGTAATGAAGTAAAAGTCAGTTAAAATACCCAAACATTTAGTGTGGAATTTGTTATGAAAATACTAATATAATAATTCTCATTTCCAACTTGATATTTTAATTACCCCCATACTTACCAAAATGAGAGATTAAAGCGATGTGGAAGATATGGAGTAACACGTAAGAGACACGATACTTCAATTTCATTTTTTACCTCATTTTAAGAAATATAAGTTAAAGAATATTTTTGGAATGCATACATTTAACTACCTGTAGAAATAAAATTTGAAGAAAAGTTCCAGTTTAAAATAGGAATATACTACTACTTTTCTTCATTTCTAAAACTTTGAGTTTAAAACTACCATGGGTAGGAGGGGATGGGTATATTCATACCTAATGGGTGAAGTATGCACTGTCTGGGGGATGGGCACTCTTGTAGCTCTGACTATGGCAGTGCAAAGGCAGTACATGTAACCTAAACATTTGTACCAACGTAATATTCTGAAATAAAAAAAAAATAAAATAAAACTACTGACATGGCAAATACAAAACAAACACAAAACTATAGTTATTCGAAGACAAAATTAGAAAGAATAGCAATAATTTTTGGAAAAATTTGTTCACCAAAAAGCAAGTGGATAAGTAGAAATTGCATTAGCAGCTGGGCAGAAGTTGAGTCATAAACAATAGTAGGGGACACAGAGACCCAAATGCATGTATACCACTAAATTCTCACAATACTCATAAAATGGCAGTAACAGTTGTCTCTGGACATGGAAGTTAAAAAAAATAGCCAAAGCAAACTTAAGCAAAAAGAACAAATCTGAAAGCATCACATTACCAGACTTCGAAGTATACTACAAGGTTATGGTAACCAAACAGTATGGTATTGGCACAAAAATAGAGACACAGACCAATGAAATGGAAAAAAGGACCCGGATATAAAGCCATCAGCATATAGCCAACTGATCTCTAACAAAGCAGAGAACAATATATACTGGGAAAAGGAGCCCTATTCAATAAACGGTGCTGGGGAAATTGGATAACCACATGCAGAAGGATGAAACAGGACCCCTATCTCTCACCACTCACAAAAATTAATTCAAGATTGATAAAAGACTTAAATGTAAGGCATGAAACCATAAGAATTCTAAAAGAAAATGTAGGAAAAACTCTTCTAGATATCAGCCTAAGCAAATAATTTATGACAAAGACCCCAAAGACTATCATAGCAACAAAAATAAATAAATAAATAAATAAATAGGACTTGATTAAATTAAAAAGTTTCTGCATAGCTAAGGAAATAATCAACAGAGCAAACACAACTTACTGAATGGGAGAAAATATTGACAAACTATATATCCAATAATAGGTGAATGAATATCCAGAATCTACAAAGAACTCAGGTAAATGAGCAAGAAGAAAACAAACAATCCCATTAAAAAGTGGGCAAAAGACATGCAGAGAAGCTTTTCAAAAGAAGACAGACAAATGACCAGTAAACATATAAAAAATGCTCATCCTAATTATCAGAGAAATGCAAATTAAATCCACAAGGAGATACCACCTTACCTCTGTTAGAAAGGCTTTTATAAAAAGTCTAAAAACAATAGATGCTGGTGTGAATGCAGAGAGAAAGGAACACTTATACAGTGGTGGTGGGATTGCAAATTAGTAAAACTGCTATGGAAAATACCATACAGATTCTCAAAGAGCTAAAAGTAGGCCTACCATTCAATCCAGCAATCCCCCGACTGAGTATTTACCCAAAGGAAAAGAAGTCATTTTATCAAAAAGACACCTGCACTTGCATGTTTATTGCAGCACAATTCACAATTGCAAAGATGTGGAATCAACCCAAGGTCCCACTATACGTAAGTGGATATCCAAAATGTGGTGTATGTATACCATGGAGTACTATTCAGCCATAAAAAAGGATGAATGAATGCCTTTTTCAACAGTCTGGATGGAACTGGAGACCATTCTCCCGAATCAAGTATCTAAATAAGGAAAAAATAAACACCACATGTACTCACCATTAAATTGGAACTCACTAACTGATGAGCACACATGTGCACAGAGGGAAGTAAAACTCAGTGGAAATAAGCAGGGGGCGGGGTGGAGAAGATGGGTGAAAACCTACCAAACGGGTACAATGAACACTGTTTGGGTTATGGGCACATTTACACCCGTGACTCAAGCACACACTTATAATCGTGACTCAAACGTTACAAAACCAATCCATGTAATCAAAAACATTTGTACTGCCTTAATATATTGAAATAAAAATAAAATATAAAATAAAAAAGGACAGTTTCTTTAAAACTCTTTGAAAACTGGTTAAGTTCTTTGCCTCCCTCCTACTATCAGAATTCTCTGCTGAAAGGCTCAGGTGAGTCGCCCTGCAGTTAATTTCAGTGATCCAACAACATGGACAAAACTTCCAATCACCTTTTTATAAAATTAAACATTAGCAGACATCTGAGAATTGCCAGATATCTAAGGAAATCATTAACAAGAAAAAGAGAAATCAAAGTAAATGAATAAGTAAAAGCAACTTTGAGAGAACAGAGATTCTGTAGGAAAAGAAAACTTCAAAAAATATTTGCATAATAGTTTCTGGGGTATAAATAAAGATAATTGTATAATTTTAAAAAGGACAGAATGCAATGGGATGAAATATTCAGAAAACAAAAATCAACTCTTGGCAATGACAACAAAGAAAGCAGAAATAAAAAGCTCAGAATGTTTAGAGAATTAATTTGAGGGAAACTCCCAGAAGGTAAAGCAAAGCAATGAAGAGATGCAAATCAAGAGAAAAACGAAAATTAGAAAACTTGACAGGAAGGTCCAATATCCAAATAAATAATACAAGTTCTACAAAGACTTTAAAGGGAAAACAGAGTAGAGATAATCATCAATAAAATATTTTAAGGAAAAACATGCAGAACTGAAGATACAAGTTTCCAGGTTAAGGAGACACAGTAAGTATCTGGCACGATGGATGAAAGTAGAAGCTACTGAGTCAAATCTTGCAGAAATTTTAGGATCATGTGAACAAGGAGGAGACTCTACAAGCTTCTAGAGAGAAAAGCAAAATAACACAAGAAGGTTTCAGATTTTTTCCAACCACAGTGGAAAAAAGAAAACAAAGGAGCAAAACCCTTCAAAATTCCAAAAGTAAAATCTTTCAGTCTAACAATCTATACCTAGTAAGAAGGTAGGAAAAAGACATTTCAGATGCCTCAAGAGTGAAACAATTTTCTTCCCATGCACCATTTTTTCGGGTAGTGGTGAAAGGTCTGACATAGGAGAGAGGGTCAGGGAACTTCCAGGATGAAGGGGAGGGAATACCCCAAGTTGACAACTGGGCACTAAGCTTTTTAGGCAACCGGAATAGAGCTAAGCAGTGAGACTTATGAGCCAGGAGTATGCGACAATGCTCGTTTGTGAATAATATCTTATAGAATAATTATGTAAACAAGAATAGTTGGTCTAATTAAAATTAAAATTCAATTACATTGAGAAGGCAGGGAAGGAAAAGCAGAGGGGATAGTGGGACAAAAGAAATCTTTATCATAATAGGAACTCAAATAGATAACATCTAAAGGAGTTGAAATATACACTAGTGATATGTGCATATTATTTAGAAATATGGGGCACAAAAAACAGCCATAAGAAACAGTTAAAATAGCCACGATTGCCTAGGAAATGAGGATTGTGGAGGAATGGAGACAGGCAGGTCAGGGAATATTATTTGTTGCTTTTGTTATGGGTTTTAGTGCTATTTGAATTTAAATTCTGTGAATGTACTGTTTTGGCAAAGAAAATTTTATCTTAAAAAAATTAATGTTTCAAAATCAGTATAGAACATAAATTTGAACCAACTAACCAACCAACAAAAGAAAAATACTGTGGAACCATTAAAAAATGATAAAAATCTAAACAAGCTTTCAGAAAGAACAAGCGTATCCATTATAATAATTGCTACAAATGGGATAAAGATATTCTTAATTCCCACCCACCAATTTGAAAGCCTTCTTGATATGCTTTTATTAAAACTATCTGTATTTATTTGTTTTATCCTGTGAGCACACAGGTTTCAGGGTCAAAGAACAGACTGGTTTTTTCACTTACAGCAATAACGGCAGCAGCTCACACTCCCCATTTCCCCTTGGAGCAATGCTAAGAAGGCAGACGTCACCCACACGTGCAAAGGGTTGGGACTGCAGGAGAGGAACCCTGGAATTATGTAACCGGGAGCTTCATAGCAAGTGCCGCTCACCTGCCTCCCCACCAGCCCCTGCTCCCTCCAAAGGGGAAGAGAAATCTTAACTTTCTAATGTAAACAAATCCTCTCTGGGAAGAAAAAGGAAAGGCCATTAAACTGTTATAACCTTTTGAAATATATAGGATGCCTCCAGGTTACATTTTATCCTTTTAAATGTAAATGAGTGACAGATACCTCCCTAGGAGATAAATTTGTAATCCATCTGGAATAAATTAATATTTGTAACTTCTAAAATATGACTACTATTCAATTACCCTTTAGTCCAGGTTGCCAACAATTTTTGTTTAGGAAGCCATGAACATGCAGAAACATGAAAATATTAGCTATTTCCCAGAACTTCTTTCCAGCCTTCCTTGTTGCAGCCAATGGAACCGTTATTCTAATTGTCCAGCCTTGGTCTTTCTTTTTCCCACATCACAGTCAATTGATCCTCAGATCCTGTCAACTCTCCTTTCAAAATACATCCAGATTTCCACCACTTCTCACCATCTTCTATGCTGGCCCATCGGTCCACTCTACCATCCATCTCTCCTGGATTGATGTAAACAGCTGTTTAAATAACCTCACTACTTTTCCCTTGTCCCAATTTCCAGTCCCTTCTCCAGGTGGCAGCTTATCTTAAAGCAATCCTTTAACATGTCAGTAAATTCTACTTCTCTGCCTTGGAGCTTTCCGTCTCACCCTGAGCATGTGCTCAAGTTCTTTGCCTTTGCCCTGGTGGGTTATACATGGCCTTGAGCCCCACCACTTCTCTAAACTCTCTCACTGTTCTTCCTCTTATTTGCTCTGTCCTGTGCATTCTGGCTTCCTTGATGGCCAGCTGTGCAAATATATTAAGTGTAGTAACACCTTCATACTCTCAGTAACCTTTGCTTAGAATACTCTTCTATTTCTAGCAGGTGTTCAGAAGGCTCACTCCCTCACTTCCTTTACGCCTTGCTCCAACTCCAGCCTACCTGAGATGCACGCCTTTTTCTCTACACTGCTTTATGTTTCTTCATAGCATTTATCAATATCACTAATATTACAGATGTATTTTTTTTTTATTTTTTGTTGTCAGCTTTTTCCCACTAGAACATAAACTCCATGAGAACAGGGCCTTTGTTTTACTCATGGCTGTATCCCCAGCATCTAAACAGTGGCTGGCACAGAAAGAAGATTCATCTTGTAAAGTGATGAATATTAAAAGTCAAAATTTGCAGACCAGATTAATAATGAATCCAAATGCAAACAGTATGTAAAGTCAAATGACACAGAAAAATAGGTTGTAAAAGTAATGTGAGGGAAATCATAAAATGAAATGTATTCTAAATAAAAGTACAGCAATATCAATACCTATATTATAAAAGTTATAATTTCAACTAAAAATGATAGTCTCTATGTACTGAAAAAGTACAAGTGTCCACTATAAAATGTTATGAACATCTTGCACTAAATATCTTGATTCAAATGTATATATAAAGTTAAAACTGTAAAAAATCCAATGAAAACTAAATTTTCACAAGGAATCAGAGAGGGGGGTAGCATAGTTTTTCTATCATCAGTTTCTCAGTAACTGATCTTCTCATAAATATATACCATTAAGTGGAAATTTTCTCGAGCAGAGTAATTTAGAAAAAATTTTGTTTGGAATTTTGGGAAATTTACAGCTTTTGTGTCGTATTGTCCAACAGTATCCCTGTTACCTCTATAATAAATGTTGCGTTAGGGGTTATGGAAAGTTTACTACCTGAGAAATATGGCTTCTTCATCTTTCCTCTCTCCCCCTGGCCAGCCAATTTCTATATTTTATTCATACATATATATATACATATATAATATTTGGCTAGGTGCAGCACAAGTCCAATTTAAATGCAATAATACACTCAGTCATTTTTCTTTTATTTTTATTCTTCTAAAACCATCCGGGAATAAGCTTGTATATTGAATTACCTTTCTTGTTTGTATTTTACAATGAGTAAAATACTGGCTCTTTTCACATCATTCGATTTTTGTAGCTGACTTAAAATGTAAATTTCATATTACATTATTTCATTCTTTTTTCTCTAGTTCTCATATATAAGTGATAAACCATAGCAATACCCTATGCTTGGGATATTGTCCTTTTTTTTTTCTCAAGGCTGATTTATAATCATGTTTTCTTTCTAGAAACCAGCTTTCTTTTTAATCATCTACAACTACTACTTACACTTGTTGTTATGTAATTTGATAACATTTGATATATTACTGTAATTATTTTAATAATAAAACCAAATTATTGTATGATTATTGTTTCAGAAAAATCTTTATGAGATAAAAATTGGACTAAAGCCTGTATTATAATTAAGGACTTCAGGGGGAAAGGCTTAGATATGCAATTAATGAGCTCAAATCTGTAAAGAAAACCTCTGTAGCTTAAAAAGGGAGACTTGGGAGAGTTCATTTTTATTTTTCTTCTGATCATGTTACAAGTGACCTTGAGATGTAACTTTTTCATAACAAAAATTTTAGTTTTATGCTCTTTTTGCAAATGTTATAATACCTTTGAGTTAAAAGTTCCTTGAAAATTCAAAATGTTCTTAAAATGCAATTCCTGCTATGTGTACATAGAACAAAAGTCAAACATAAACCCAAATAATCACTTAGCTAATGATCTGTGATCTGTCACACTACAAAGGGCATAGACCATTAAAGAAATGAAGCCATGGTATTTTAAGAAAAAATTCCAGCAATTCTTAATTTCCTATCTAATGCTAAGCACCTATTCTCCTTAAGCCAATGCTAGTTAATACACAAGGCAAGGATATGCCTTAAATCAATACAAATATTGCTTACCTCCTACCTCTGCTAATTTTCTACTTTCTATTAATATATTATTTCAGCATCTCAATTTGATTCTCGTCACCTCTATTCCTCTACCTCTTTCTTAATATAAATATTTATATTAACAATCTATCAGGCTTTTTAATTGTGTTATTTTATCTTTCTTTACAGCCAAACTATCAACGCCATTGAGTTTCATCTTGTAAGCTAATTGCCTTTGGTAGACGAACTGCCTGCACCACTTGCTAAGTGGAGAAAGATTCCTGAGGTTGTATGAAAGGAGACCCTGGTCAGCTGGCAATGGTTGCTTCAGGTGAGGGAATGGGACCG
>CAUYMX010099511.1:0-31308 GCA_963573855.1 Lepilemur septentrionalis | reverse complement strand
ATCAGCCCTTTATCGGATGTGTAGCATGGGAATATTTTCTCCCATTTTGTAAGTTGTCTGTTTGCTCTCATGTTAGTTTCCTTGGCTATGCAGAAGCTGAAGTGCCACCTTATCCTCAAAGTTCTCCCTCATCATTTGAGGCAACTGCAATAGACTCTTCTTTAAGATCTATCAGCACTTAATGTTTGTAACAATAATAGTACAGTCATCACTCAGTATACATGGAAGATTGGTTCCCAGGACCCCTGGAAGATACCAAAATCCATTAATGCTCAAGTCTCCTACGTAAAATGGTGTAGTATTTGCATATAGCCTATGCATATACTCCTGTATACCTTAAATCCTCTCTAAATTATTTATAATATGTAATTCAATGTAAATGCTCTGTAAATAGTTGTTAAACTCTATTTTAAATTTGTATTATTTTTTATTGTTGTATTGTTATTTTTTCCAAATATATTTGATCTGAGGTTGGCTGAATCTGTAGATATGAAAGCCACAGATACAGAAGGCTGACTGTATATTTAAATATGCTAATTCAAAGCATTATATGGTAACTTTTATGTGGTCTTTAAAATAGTCACAAATTTTGTCCTACTCCACAACAAGACTGGCATTAGAATGCAAATAGTAGCAAAGAATGAATATCAAGTTTTCCATTCATTTATTATTGGTCCATGTATTTATTATTATTTATTTACACACATATATGTGGGCATATGTGCACAAACACGTTTCTATTTTAAAAGTAATAATAAATTGATATCTGACAAAGAGATAATTTTTAATAATTTGGCATCTGTGCACAATTGATTTATATTCCTAAACTGATAATAGCATGTTTCCTTTAAAAAATTAATGCATCCTTTGTGATGCTTTAATGATGATTCAATGAATAAAATGAACCTTAACCTCACCATGAAGTAAATATTTTCAATATAATTTTTAATGTAATTTGGTGTCTGAACGACGTCACAGTCTGAAATATTGCTGAAAGACCCAAATATCATTTTCCTGGGTTGTTGTAAAATGAATTCTTCCTGAATTGGGAAACGTTAAACCTTGTTTCTACCATCTGGCTGCTACCAAAAGCTGTATAACTCCAGAAAACTCATCGAGGGTTGACAAATCTTGGTGTATCTATCTATAAAATGAAGACTAGATGATTTCTATGAATGCTTTATAAATAAAAAATAAAATCAACAGTTATATGTTGATACAAATATGTATACTCACTGGTAACATGTTGAAGAAGGCCAAAATGTATAACAGCATGAGGGTGAAAAGGTAATGTTCATAAAAATATAAATAGTATAAAGTTTCACGTGGCATAACTACACATAAGGAGTAAAAAATATATGTAAAGACATTTTATATGTTTGCCCTAGAGTTTATTATAAATTGCACAAAAAGCCCTTTGTTTTAACAAAGGTTTATTAACAAACAAACAAAAGTTTGTTTTAACAAAGGTTTATTAACAAAGGTTTTTGTTAACAAACAAAATAAAGCATTTTATTTACTTATGTATTCAAAAGGTAAACATCGATAGGCATCTTGCCATGTATACAGAGTTCTATTGACTTCTTTGATTCACTTTCAGAAGGCAAAATGCATTCAAATAAAAAACAGTGAAATAAAATTGATCCTTTTTAAACTTCATGTTTATTGTAAACTTGAATATATAATTAGATATGCCCTGTAGTTACTTGGTCAAAGATTAAATCTTTTGGAAAAAGCAAGATACACTCAGATCTAAAGGTTGGTACATTGAGTGTACTAATAATTTTCTTAGGCTATGAAATGTCTCTTAAGGCATAATTTAGCCAGTAAAACTCCTGTGGCTTGAAACAATTTTAAAATGTTCCCCAAGTCGAGGGCAGACTTCTGGGATTGGCTTGATGATTTTGTAGATACAGGCTACAAAGAACATTTGGAGCTTGCCTTGGAAAAGGCGGGGTGAAATTAAGACAGAATATTTTGACTGATTTTCAGTCATTTTAACTGCAATCAGCACAAGCATTCAGCATAACATGCTCATGTGCTATGCAAAACTGAATGTTGGCTAATAAAAAAGGAGGAGTAATATTCCCTGCTTAAGATAATTCTGAATTAAACAAAGTTAATCAGAGAATTCCCTGAGAATTCTGAATTGAACAAAGTTAATCAGGTTTCTTTATTGCAGGAGTTTTCAGAATCTCTAAGTGTCCAATGTATAACTCAAATCTTTAAGACAATGATATTGTTGAACACAGTATCCAAATCTATTTGACCAACAGAATAATTTTGTCTCAAAATATATTACAAGACTAGTATTTGCCATTAAGTATATAAATTTCCCTCTGTCTTCTAAAGCCTTTGTTTCACTATTACAAATCATATGTATTACATTCAATTGTTCATCAGAGGCTCAACTCAACAAAGTGGAAAGAGTTTAGCTTCTAATAGCCCAGAGATATCCATAGAAGTTCCACAGAATTGAAGCATTATTTTTAGTTATTGATTTTATGTAGATCAATGTCAGGATGTTGTAAAATAAATCATCTGATAGAACTGCTTTATGGTTGCATTGAGATAAGGTAAGTCAAAGAGAGATATACCTTTTTGTTAATATTCTTACGGTCACAAAATATCAGCATCTGCATTTGCACCAAGAAGATTATTGAAAGATACATATAGCCAAGATTAGGTATAACTGATGTGACTAATCATGTAGTGAAAAAAATAAGGCACATCTTTCTTCCTTTGTGTTCAAACTTAAATTGGCCAAATTCTACATCAGAATTTTATAAATTAAAAAAATTAAAGAAGACATTCAATATAGAGTTCATATTATAATACCTATAGTATAATTATATTCTGCCAACATAGCTAGATTTGTTGGAAATTTGTTAAAACTGAAATCACTGAAATTTTAGATGCAAGTAAATGATATGCTATATAAAGAACTCCATAATAGCTTGCTTAATTAAAGTACTATTAGTGTTCTTTATTCTTGAACCAAAACCAATATTTCCCTCTCCAAATATAAACATTTCTTCCTTTCTGTAGGATCAAGTTTTATATTTTTTAAATAACTATGAAATATATGTAAATGGATCTTTTCTGATATGAAATGTCCTCTTCTGGGAATGTTAAATGTAAAAAAGTGCCCCTCCACACACACAGCTTACTTAAAAGTACAGAAATACATAAATAATATTTAATGCTTTAGTTAACAGAAGTGAAAATGAAAACATTATTTTGTGGCAATGAGACTGTATTTAAGAAAAATAATTTGTATTCTTTATTGTTCTATATTTCCAACCTTCTAAATGTTGTGCTAATTAGTTTAAGTACAGTATATGCAAGGACTAAGCATCAGTGACAATATGCAAAATTTGAACATCTGTTCACAGGAAAACTATGTGTGATATCTGTAAGCTAAGTAGCACATAGAAAAAAAACTACAAATACTAACAAAATTTTAAAAATTGTGTAAGTAAAATAACCTATAGAAATAAAATACAATAGAAATTGCTCTAATATTTATCTTATCAAGAAACTAGCAGTTTTGCTATATATATATATATAAAACATGGACAAGAAATATTATATAAACATACTACACTAATAAATATAAAAGATTAAATAATTTCTCCTGACAGAAGAGTTTACAGATAGAATTACAGACACAATTTAGCATGGATGAATTTGGATGAATCTAGTAGAATCAATTTTATTACCTTATAATTACAGTGTATATAGTAATTCAAAAGTTCAAGTCTGGGATGTTTTTGTGTTAACGAAATATATTTAGTATGTTAAGCATATTTAGCTCACCAGTTTGCTGAATATATTTTCTTACTTATTTTCTATTTGACTGACACATAAATCTGCCCCCACTTCTACCTCACACAAAGGTGAGTTATGAGGAAAAGTACACAGAGTGGTTTTTATCTTGGCGAAACTGCCATTATTTAGGGTCTGGCTCTCAGTTTTGTGGGACCAAAAGCCTATTTTTTTCTCTGTTCTTGTGTTGATAAAGTCAGGTGAGGGAATTTTACTGCATAAATTCAGAAAAGGTTAAAGAATATATGCCATTTTCAAAGCATATAATAAAAATTCTGGTTGATTAACATCTTTATCCTTAAGGCAGGCCAACATTCAATCTGATATTTACTTTTATTAAGTACATTAGAGTTTATAGATATTTTCTTAAAATATGTCAAAGCCCTCATTTTACAGAAGCAACTGAGGCTCAGGGCAGTTAGGTAGGCTGCTTAAGAACACACAGCTAGTAAATCACAAGTCAGATTCAAACTGAGGTCTTATGCAGCCTATTTAGATAATGCTTCCAAATTAAGATATGAATAAATTCCTTTTATTCATAGAGAAAATATGAAAATGTGATAGACTTGAGACTATGTATGTGGACCTGGGCTTTTTAAAACTTGCTCATTATTCACTGCAAAGGGAAATGTCTTTTTTTAATATATCTGGTAAAATGATTATTTAAGGATTACTGTAAAAAATGAAAAGACAAAATTTCAATTTCTCATAGAATTTGTAGGCCCTGATCCACAGTATTAATGGATGAGAATGTGGGCTGAGAAACTGGCTTAGTTTTTAAGATCATAAGAGTTGGAGTCAGATAAATCCTGACCGCACTGACTAGATTACTTATTAGCTCTCTCAGCTTCAGCTTCTGTAAATTGGGATCAAAATACCCACTGTTAAGGTTGTCATGAAGGTTAACTGAGATAATGTATTTAAAATTATTTAGCACTGTGTCTGCTATAGAGTAATTGCTTAATAAATGATAATGACTGTGATTTGTATTTCCACCCCAATGCTGTCCACTAAGACTTGCTGACCTCTCTCCACTGTTACAATGTTGCAGGGTAAGCATGGAATCAGGCTTAGTCTCATGCATCCACTGCTTCCTTCTAGGAAGGAAGACCAGTTGCACTTGCCTGCCAGAGAGATCTCTCCCAGACGAGGCTTAAGGGGAAGGGACAATAAATGGTTTTGTCTCAGTGATTCCCATTAGAAGCTTACCAATCCATATTCTACATTCTTTAATTGGCTATGTGAAGATCTGTAACCTGTTTATAAAGTGATTGAGAGTCAAGAAACTTTTCTGTTTATTCAAAATAGTATTTATGTCTAAACTCTTTACTCTTAAAGGAAAGATTTATGTCCAAATTCTTGAAATAGCACCTCATTTTGGCTCCTGTGTACTACCTGCTATGAAGCATATCTTGTGTGAAAAATATGGAAAATAAACTAATCCACAGCTCCTCTTTAGTGCCACAGGCATGGCTGGGCCAGGGAAAGACAAAAGGAGAGAGCAGACAGAGAAAATTGGAAGGGGATTTCAAATATGACTTAAGAAGGTACAAGTTACTCTGCTTTAATTTGCCACCAGATACTTTCTCTCACTCTATCCTAATCCAGTAGGAGATAAAGGTTTCATTAATCTGTGGTTAAATAAACCCACTGGAAATCACTGCATTTGCATGAGCTACATGACTTTTTAAAATTTCAAAATATTGAGGGGGTACAAATGTTTTAGGTTACATGGATCACTTTTGTAATGCTTGTGTCCCAGCTGTCGGTGTGCCTGTCACTCAAATAGTGTTCCTAGTATCGATTAGGTAGGTTTTCTCACCCTCCCTTTCTCACCAATTCCTCCCAGTTGATTTCCACTGAGGTTTACTTCCCTCTGGGTACATGTGTGGCTTGTTGATTAGTTCTAATTTAATAATGACTACATGTGGTATTTGTTTTTCCATTCTTGAGATACTTCACTTAGGAGAATGGTCTCCAGTTCCATCCAGATTGTTGCAAAAGGTATTAATTCATCTTTTTTCATGACTGAGTAGTACTCTATGGAAAACAGGATGGAGATTCCTCAAAGACCTAAAAATAGACCTACCATTCAATCCAGCACTCCCACTATTGGGTATTTACCCGAAGGAAATGAAGACTTTTCATCAAAAAGGCACTTGCTCTTGAATGTTTATTGCGGCACAATTCACAATTATAGAGATGTGGAATCAACTCAAGTGCCCATCAATTCATGAGTGGATAAATGAAATGTGAAGATCCATGATTTTTGCAACTTGTCAGAGTAAGGGACAAGTTAGCTGTGACTTATAACTCTTGGGAATCTTAATTAGAAGCCCAATAATCTGGGAATTTGAAGAATTATTTTTCTCTCACTTGAGCTTAGTTCCAGGGACTCTGACTTGGGGTAAGAGATTTATTTCTCACTTGAATCTTCCTCATTCTAAAATCATAGATTCAGTGGAGATATCTCAGAGTACAAAAATGCTATGCTATGTACCCAGCTGACTGGGAAACAGTCAATTTAACTAAGCTCATAAGGAATACCAAAGCAATTTCACAGCTGATTTAGACCCATAGACCTTTTATACCCTGTTTATAGGAAACTCATAGAATTTAAGAGATGAAAGCAAACTTTAAGATCACCTAGCCCAATCACTCCATTTTATAGACTCTATATTCCCAGCGGAATGAGATTTGTTGAACACAGGGATCAGATCTTTTTCATGAATGCTTTTGAATGAGTTGGGACGTGCCTGCAGCTCTAAATGTGACTGACTTGATTTTAGGCCTTTTAGATAAATAAAATTGCCTTAATCACTGTACTATATTGTCTAAATACACATCCTATTTCACTCAGCCCGAAATGAAGGTGATATTAAATACAAATAGATTGTGTGGCATAGTATATTTCAACAATGAGGCAATAGGACTAAGTTTTTCATTTTTCAATTGGCAGTGAGTATGAACAAATTCATCATGTTACTCTTAAGCGTATAGAAGCAACCCTTGTTCAGGATTAGTGCAAATCATAGTCTGATGAAATGTTGCTATAGGAGGAGAGAAGATGTTACAAAATTCCAACACAAATCAGTCTATGGAAGAGATGCTTATGAGTCCAGCAGAGAATACAGCATAGAGGTGCCACCTAGCGACCACATTCTTCTGGCGGTGAAAAGCAGAGTAGTTAGCATGGAGAATGAGATTTGTATATATTTCAGGTCATCTTTAAATACATTATAACACAGATGTCTAGTCATAATTTTCTCTGCTCTGTCAAATTCATAAGATCAATGAATGAGTAATGAACTGTAAGCCTTTGAAAGCCACAAAGGCAAAAATAAAAGCATTAGATATTTATCCAAGTGCTTTGCTCCTTACGTGTGCACTCACATATCCTAGTTTCTAAATAAATATAATAAACAGAATTTGTAACACATAATGTGCTGAAAAAGTATACAACACATTCCTGCCTCCACTGTTATATTTTAGGATTATAGCCTAAGATTTTTTTTTTTTTTTTTTACTGAGCCTGGTATATAGTACATAATAGAGTATATAAAGGATATTAAATTAGTAAATGAATTAATGAACATATACAACATGAATTCTTGCACTTAAGGAAGTTCAAGAGAGAAGTCATCACTTTGGAAAGTGGACAGGCCATGTACTCATTATCTACATGGCCAGGTAAGACAACTATGTGGGTATCTGAATAGAATCTCATTTTAAAATCTGAGAGAAATCCTGAAATCAAGGGAGCTTGATGGTCCAAGTGGAGGAAAGTGGTAAAGAAAGAAGTAAAAGCCAGAAAAAGACCAAGAAAGTGCTATGAATAAAATATGAAAATTGGTTAGATGTACCAATGACAGCAGAAATTATTTCTAATAGAATACACTTATGGAGTGGAACTAGTCAAGTCATAATCATCAACTGTAAAATTGGGTATACATGATGCCACTGTCCTCCTCCCTTGCCTGCCTCTTTCTCTCTCTCTGCCTCCCCACCTCTCTCTCTCTGACACACACACACACACACACACACACACACACGTACGCACGCACACACACATACATGCACACACACAATACTTTTTAAAAATCAAGCCTGACAGTAAAGGCACAGAGTCACATGCTTATATGTGTGGTTGCCTAATAACTATAATACCCTGCTAAGTTGATTGGCGCTACTCTGATACAATAAAAAGCAATAAGTAAACATGGTAGGTACTCCATGAACTGGGAAGATTTTGATTGCCTAGCTGCACGATCAGAGGCAGAAAGTCCATGTGCCCAGGAACCAATCGACGTTGTTTTGAAAACAACTAACATAGTCTCAGAATCATAGTGTCTTCAAAATCCTTAAGACACAGGTGTGACATTAAAGATGGCATGCTTTATCATTTGTTTAGATGAACAAAATATAGTCGGTTGACTTCAGGAGAAAACTAGTTGTCATTTTATTAGAAAAAAAGGGTCCAAACAGGGTCTCCCTGATTATTTTCCAGGAGCCAATCAGAAGATGCATTTGGGATGTTGTGAGGGTGGGGTGAAAATAGAAGTGAAATGCCTACCACAATGCAGGAAAATCCCTAGCATATAAAATAGAAAACACTTGCTGAATTTGTGGGTCCTTGAGTACGTTGTTTAACCTCCTTGACCTTCAAAGTTCTTACCTGTAAAATGTTGATACGAATAATTCCTATATCATAAGACTATTTTTGAGGAGTAGATGTTTGTTAAAAATACTTTTTAAACTGTAACTCAGTTTCAATTGTGAATATGAATGTTACCATCCTCAATGCAAGACAGCCTTGTCTATTTACACTTGCCAAGTCTCTATTTAATCAATTTAAGGTAAATAATGAGATAAAGATGCAAAGTAGGCTACTACAGCTGGCCAGATGACCAGGCAGAGCTTAAGAAGCTGGATCCCTGGAATTAGTGATTTATATGGCAACAGGAAGGCTCTCCTGCTTAATCATAGCCCCACAGTCTGCCTATTTCACCAAGAGAAATTTGCACCATTAAAAATGAGAAATAGGAAGCTTCTTTTAAAACACAAATATGCCCAGGAGGGTGCATATTTGAGGTTATTTGTCATTGAGACTATTATACAAGCATGCAGTGTCTTAACAGCTGATCTGCTAATAACAACTGGATGAAATTTGCTAATTTTGTACTACAGAAATTTCCCTGGATTCCAAGTATAGTGAGAAGCTCTGGGCTGGGAGGACTGACTGAGGATACAGGTATTCTAGACAAAGCAAGGGAAAACTGTGACTGCGCCAAAGGTGATTGTGAAAAGCAAAAATCAGATGACTCACCTTCTAAGCAATTTTACCCTATTCCCTTAAATGCAAAAATCTCCATTAAAACATATTTTTTCGTTTTCTGTTTGTTTTTACTATTTCAGAATTAAAGCCAACTTAAAATATATGCAATCTTACTTAGAACAACTACAAGCAAGTATTTGCTTGTTGGCTTTTACAGAATCCTGTGTCCAGGGAAGGAAATGTTTCCTATATGTATTATTGAAAGGCTTATCACTTAATAGACTGAAAGTCATTAACTCCAATTGTTTCAAGATTTACTTGCATTTCTGGTTCTTTCCTGTTATAAATGGCTTCTCTAATTGGTCAGTGGGCCAACTGGGATTTATCTCTTACATTAAGATCTTTGTGTCTTCTCTTTACACAAATGTGTGTGTATGTGTGTATAATATCAGCCCATTAGTTTTATAAAATATTGTAATATTTCTGGTAATGTAGCATAAGAAGTATCCTTTTAATGGGTATTTTTACCTTTTCTACAGTGAAATAGTGGATTATAAACACTTCATAAAAAACCCAATGTTCAAACAGTTTGTATTCTCAAATACTCATTACCTGAATATTGATAAAATCCAATGAGGCTTTGTAGGTTCTGGTGGAAAATATTAGATGTAGAGAAAAAGAATCATTTGTTCACTGGATATCGTACCCAGAATAATGGCTTTCCAAAGATGTCCATATTATAGTTCCTAAAACCTGTGGATATATTATGTTATGTGGCAAAAGGGAATTAAAGTAGCAGATGGAATTGTGGTTGCTAATCAGCTGACCTTAAAATAGGGAGATTACCCACTGTAATCACAAGAATTCTTAAATGTGGAAAAGAGTGGTAGACAAGGCAGTGAGAAAGATTTGAATGGCCATTTCTGGCTTTGAAGATGGAAGAGGAACACAAGCGAAAGAATGTGGGCAGCCTCTAACAGCTGGAACAAGCAGAAAACAGATTCCCCCCCACAGCTTCAGAAAAGAACACAGCCCTGTAGACATCTTGATTTTAGCCAGTGAGATTCATTTTGGACTTCTGATCTTTGAAACTGTAAGATAATAAATTTGTGCTATTTTAAGCCACTGTGTTTGTGATAATTCATTACTGCAGTGAAAGAAACTAACATACCTAGGAAATCATTCCTTCATCCGTCCATTCATTCATTCAACTAATCTTGTGTGTTTTCTAAATGCAAGACACTGCCACATTCATCTAATCGGTGTTCAGCTAGGAGAGCTGTCTTTTGTTAACTTCTTCTGTTTTCTTTCTTTCCACCAGCAATATGGAAAGGAAGAAAACCAGGAATGATTAGATAAGGAAGAAAGTTTCTCTTTCTCCTAGGGATTTTGGGAGGAAATTCTGCTTTCCACCATCGCCAACCTTTGTTTCTCTTCCTTTCCGAGTAGATATATTATGGGAACTCTCTCTCAGTGTAAATCTAGGCTCTATGCTGGACTTGGAATAATGCATGTTTATTTAATTTAAAAAATAAGCTATTTTAAATATATTTATATTAATAAATAAAAGCATTTCAATACTTCTAATTTCTCATGCAGCTAAAATTTCCTCATATTAACTCACTCATGTATGATTCTTGCAGTGAGTTCAGGTTTTACCATGTCCTTGTCACTTTTTCAGATACCATAGAGAGAAAGATTTTTAAAAAATGAACAAAAACATTTTTTCCTTTCTTAAAAGATTTTTGAATCCAGAGATGTAGCAGATACATACCAACAAATATAATGCAATACATGAAGTGATTTGATGATTGTGATATAACTCTGTAATTACTTATATAGTACAAAGTACCTGGTAAATACTTAACAGGGACTCATATTTATAAGTAGATGCTATTATATGTTTACAAAGAAGAGTAATAGTAATCATCAGCAATCTTAATACTTCTGCCCTATATAATCATTTGCTTTAATATATTAAAGACTTGTTTTTTTTTTTTTTTCAGTGTTTGACTCTGAGGCATTGATCCATTTCTTTAGTGGTACTTTACTGTGAGCCTAGAGTAAATCAAAAGACCAGAAGCCTAAAATGATATTTTGAGACAGAGCTGAAGATATGTCAAGAGAGAAAGACTTGAATAAACAATGAGAAGTATAGATAGAGCACCCTGCTTTGAAAAATCTTTTAAAAAGAGCATCATATTCTAAATTGCATCATAGGTTTTATGCTATACTTTTATCTAGAAATTAATCAACTAATTATAGATAATTATAATTAATATCTGAATTCATTATATTCAGGCATAGTAATTGAAATTTGAAATACATTCTTACTTGTTTTACATTTTTTATACTCCAATAATCAGAGAATAATAGAAGCTTGATTATTTCAAATGAGGAAAAAAACCCCACAAATCTTAAAATAAATTTTGAAATAATACCACAAGTTTGATATTTATTTTGTAGGAACTCATTACCCAGCTTGTAGAGAGATTTTCGTTCTCAGGTAGTCATTTTCCTAAGAGATGGCAACAAACTTGTCACTAGGGACTGTTTTCATAGGCTTCGCTTGATGCCTCCTCACCTTCATTCTGAATTTTCTTACTTTCACAGAATTACAATTGCAAAACACACACAGTAATGGTATTCCCCTGTTTGAAATAAAACAAAACACTGGATCCTTTTTTAAACAACAGGATAAAGTCCAAACTATTTCACATGAAATTCAAGGTATTAATATTTTCCCTATCTCAGTTGGTATCCTACTATCTACAGAGAAAGTGAGAGTTATCCTTGTTTCACCCTCTCCCTGTCTCTGAATCTAATCAACAAGCAAGCCCTGTTATCAATTACCTTCTAAGTAATTTCTGAATTGGTCCCATTCTCTCCTTCCTACTACCACTGTCCCATGTCAGGCTCTCATCATCATTTTCCTGGTAATATACAATAACCTTTTCTGATGCCAGTTCTACTCATATCAATTAATTCTTCACCCTAACCCTCAGAGTTCCATAGGAAGCCCAATAATCAGCCTATGCCTAAGGTTAAATAGATCAAGCTTCCAAGCAAGGAACACAAGACCCTGTCTACTTACCTAGCCCCACTGTACTCTCTGTTCAATTTATACTCTAGAAATTATTTGTAGTTTTTCAAACACACTGTGATGTTTTATATCTTTGTTCTTTTGCTCGTGTGGAGCAGTGGCTTTGCCTCTTTTCTCCCATGCTTAAACTATCAAATTCAGGAATCACTTCCTTCAGAAAACCTTTTCTAATATTCTTTAGGCTGTTTGTTATCAGAGTTCCCAGAGTTCATTACACATATTTCTATCATAGAACATACTGCATTATATTTATCTGTTTGTTTTCCTGTCTCTCTCATTCATTGAAATGTGAGATTCATAAACAAAGGCAGTGGGCCAATCACCTTTGCCCAGCGTCTGACACATTCATGTGCTCAGTAAGTTCTTGGGACATGGATACTACACAAGCTGCACTACTTTCAACTCCCATCAATTTCCTACTTTTCTAATGCTCTAGCCCTATGAGCCACATATAAGTTTGTCATCTGTTCATCCACCCCTCCATCCACCCATCCATCCATCCATCCATCCATGGGTAGCCAAGTATATGCATTTGATCTAGTCATTGAGGTTTTTAAATTTTTTGTTTAGTAAGGAAATCGATAGATTTGCCAACCTTCTTGCTATTACGTAATTATTTTATTTTTGATTGAGTATTTTCACCCCTCACTATTCCTGAATGAGTTTTACGGAAGCACACTACTGCTACCTATGAGATTCTTCTTATGCTCTAATGCTGTGGACGTCATATGGTTTTCTAAATCATTCATTCATTCATTTATTGAGGAAAGATAACCTCTTGACAACTGGGTATTTTTTTCTGGCACCATCTGGAACTTGGTGATGTAATTTATAAAACTAGTTTAATGTCTCTTATCAATTACCATAAGAAATGCTAGCATAAAAATATTTTTAGGAATTTGTGTTATCCATAAAGCAATGTAAGAGCATGTAAGTTTTGGTTCAATTGGTAATAAATTATTTTGTTTTTATTGTATCTTCTTCTTTTTAGATGAGTTTATAAAATGACAAAATTTAGATACTACCTAATGTAAACCAAAGAAAATTACGTAGCTAGTTGCCTCCTAAATTTTATGTGTTTTTTTTTTCTTTTCATTCCAACTTTTTATTAAGTGGCTCAGTATTTTTGTTGAAATCATCTGGCATATGTGGAGGATCTGCTAAGTACCAGGCACTGTATTAGATAATACCGATACAGAAATCAAACCAGTTTTTATCCTCAGTCTCCTATACTTTCGACCTCTGACTTTTTAAGCATTTCCTTTGTTTGCTATGGTACTTCTATTTCTTGCTAACTATACCTAATCTATGAAGACCCTGTTCACATATGCAAACATTTCCTCCAGGCAAAATTGCCTGCTTCTTTCTTCAGACTGAAATCATAGAATATAATTAAATTAAACATAAATAATGGTTAGCTATACATATGCTTCTTTTTTTAATAGATTATAAACCTCTTTAAGATAATAATCTATGCTCCCAGCATTCAGTGTCTGCTATAGTTGTTACTCAATAAATGTTTGCTAAATGATGAACTATATCCTTCAGAGGAAATAGGAAATGGGGCTTCCTGCGGTAAGTCAAATAAAGACGTTTTTCTTTTTAACAAAACCCCGTAAACTAGCAAAGTGAAAAATTATTTGCTAAGTAAATGAATCAGTTAGGAATTATTCAATTTAAAGTGGAATTTCTTTACATAATGTGGTGTCTTCTGGTGAATTTAAATGATTCAGTTTACAAACATTCAATTCTGCAGGTTTTTTTTTTTTTTTTTTTTGAATACCGTTGTTCAAAGTGAGGCATGTATATTTGATGATAAAGTTCTAGGCATTTTAATTTTGGTTTTGTCATATACTTGCTGAGTGACCTTTGGTAAAACAATTGTTTTGCTTTCTTCCTTGGCTATCAAAGGGCCCTAGGATTGCGTTGTGGATTTAAAAATGATGTTAAAATACTCATAAATACAGTGTGCTTAATAATAGGCATTTAAATAGTGACGATTTCTGAGTCCAACTGAAGGGTCTACATTGACTTTCTTGGTTTAATATTAGATAGGAAAATATAATATTCTTAAACTACTTGCCCATTTGTCTAAAAATATATAAATAAAGCTATTTTTACCACACCAATAACATGAATTTGAAAAATAAATTATTTTCAGAATAAAAATTTTCAGTTGGTAACTACGAAAGATTACTTCTAGGGACAAAGTAAGGACACATGCTAGGTGCGGTATCCACGGTGCATTAAACAAACCTCAATTTCAATCTGCCTATAGACTTAAAAAAGATTGGCTGAATTAATATTTATTTAATTTTCTGAATCAATATGAAGCCAAGTGAATATTGGTTTGACTAAAATTTTCACTTTTTAGAAGATCACCTTGATGCTTTGTAGATAATTATAACCTAGGAATACAAAACCAGAATTATGGTACCATTGTGAATTCATTCTAAAGTAGGAAGTTCAGCTTTGATCTGGGGGATCGAGGTCACAGGAGAGCATACTTGTTGTAATACATTCAGACAAGCTGCACTAGCAAACAAATAGCAAATTTTAGGAATAATAGTTTTTGTTATTCAAAGTAGACAGGCTTAACCTCCTTTCTACTCTTACAAAAATAAAATTCCAATATTAATATTAAAATACACTTCAAAGATGATCACAAAAGTTGTATTTTTTTAATTAAATGGAAATGGTTTAGGTAGCTTAATAGGATGCTGGAATTATTGGCTTAATGGTAGGCATTTTTATCTTGATGACCATTACCCAGAATAACTTATGGTCTAGCACAGCAATTACAATAAAAATAGTCTATATTTCCAAATTCACTGCATATCTCATTCATCATGAAAAATGACCCTTACCTTTGAAACTGAGACTGAGACTGATCAAAGAATAGTTTTCTTTTGTTCTTATTACATACTATATTTCATGGCCTTTTCTTGAATAATGATGTTAATAATTCAATTTTCATTCCCTTCATTTGAAACAGATTCTAACTTGTCAAGAATATATAAAAATATAAGTTATGACTTCAAGACCTTCATTTCTTTAGAACTTATGGACATAAATGATATAAATTCACTCTCTTCAATCTATTTTCAGTGTGTCCAATATTTTCATAACTATAACCACTTTATGCTTTAACTCTCTGGCAGGAATATTAGGAAATATGAGATTTATGTCTAGGTATTTTACATTTTCTTTTTCCACTTATGTAGAAGCAGCAAATGGGATAGTTTGCTAATCTGATATTTCTTATCTCCTGAATACTTGGGTGAGAATTTTCATTTACTATTGTTATTTGGATAATGTTTTTTCACAGCTTTGTTCAGAACAACTGGAATTTTTTAGCAGTTTGATTTTATTCATAGAGTAAATTATTTTCCTCCTTGCCTTTAATGATCTTTTGCTTTGAGTTATATATTGCTAAATCCTTCTTCTTTGTATCTCACTCAGCAGACTGCTTATATGTTTAAAAGCTTTTGTTTATCATTTATTCCATTTTTTCAGTCCTGCTATAACCACATACTCTTTAAATCCCTGCCTAACTAAACTGTTCCCTCGAGGCCTTTCACAAATTCACAATTAATGAAGGATGAGTTTCATTTATGGCTGAGTTTGTTTTTCCATTTTTCAATTCAATTCAACACATATCTATTGACTTTTCCTACAATAATTTTTTGTTTAAAAAGTTTACAATATCTTTTTCAAAGATACAGTGCTAAGGAATTCAATTTTAGACTACTTTTTATGCATTCATGTATTTGTAGTTTCAAAATAATAAATGCTAGCAAAAAATTGAACAATTTGGTGTCATAATGGCACCAATTGCTCAGGAATTCTGTGGGCAATAGCAACAATCATTAGGTCTCAAAGCACTTAAGAGACTACTATAGAGTCCAAATTCTTGCCTTTAAGCAAGTCATTGAACTTTTCCTATATCTGGATATCATAAGGATATATACGTGTGTGTGTGTGTGTGTGTGTGTGTGTATTTTTCACCCACATTTATCTTATGCTTTTATCATACTTACTGTGTAGTAGGCAATCTTACAGGTGCTTTACCAATGTTGACTTACTCAATTTTCATATTAACTCTCTGTTAAGTACGTACTATCATTACTGCACCTCTACCCCATTTTACAAATGAACAATCTGAGTCAGAGAGAGTTGAAGTTAAGTGATAAAGTTTACATAGCTGAAAAGTAATAGAATTGGGATTCAAAATTAGGCAGTTGTCTTCCAAGTCTATGTTCGTAACCCTTATGCTATACATGTTTGAAGACATACGAATCTTTATAAAGGTAAAAGCAATTTCTTTGCACTATGACGTGAATTTCTTTGTCAGAGACCCAACCACTGAAAGAACTTTTGATACAGATGGCATACTGAAAAAGAATCTTGTTATACTTACCTTCAATAGAACTTTTTGCAAAAACATAAATTCAGCAAACAGGATGCTATCAGATGTCACCAGACACCACTTCTTAAAATATTTTGCATTAGACTTTTCTCTATTTGAGTGGATAAAGAAGGTACTCTATGCTTTTAATTTATGAGGATTTTATCCAATAACTAGGGCAATGGCATAAGAAAGAAAGTACTCATCCTATCTTTACTTCAGCCTACTAGGCTGATGTACCTGCATGGAAGTTACTTGATATCCTCTTTAAAAGTGATGGGCAAAAGTAGATCAAAAACTTTACTAACAAGATTAACTCTAAGGTCTCGTATGAACCTGAGATTATATTACTCTGGAGGTTGTAGGTATTCAAAGAAATCAGACCTATTAAGTCTTTTTAAGAGAAAAATAAGATTCATAGGATCACTAGTTCTAATTACATTAATATCACACTCAAACTTGAGAGGCTATTAACTCATCTATAAAATAGGAAACTGTTATTAGTCATATAACTTAAACCTTCTATGTATCAGCTATAGAATAATTTAAAATAGACTGCTCAAATATGCTTTGGTTTGAGAGGTTATGAAAAAGTGTTCTATAATTTGACCAGAAAGTTTTATATTATGAGATTCTTTAAATACATAATCATAGACTTGCTCGAACTTGTTTCATTTTGGGGGTGGGGATAATTCATAATCATCTAAAGCAATTTAAAGCATTTTTGATTGATTACAATTTGAGATAGAATTTTTTTTTCATTTCTAAAACACTCAGTTTCTCAGATCAGCAAATCCTGTTTTAGACTAAAATTTAGTGCCATTTCTGGAATGAGAGGAGAAACAACTATTTAACTAACTTATACCTCTTTATGGGTAGGCAGCATCAACAGATCCTTTAACTCAGCAGTTACAAGAAATCCCTATGAACTTTTCAAAGCTAAATAACTTCAGCAGTTCCACTTTCTCCTTTAAATAGCCAGCAGCCAACATTCAAAATGAACTGCTAAATTCCTATAGAACAAGATAAAGGTTGTTTCTAATATCAATAGCTTTTATCTCGATTCCATGTCACTCAGAAATGTTCACAGTTGAAAATAACTTTTAGAAAAACACTTATAGCAACGTCCTATCTTTTCAGACTGAATATTTGTGGTTGAATTAAGCACAATCTGAAAATAAAGCTCAACAACTGAAATAAGTCCTCTGCCTTGACAGTTTCAAGAGACCAAAATCTCCTGCTATAATATTGTAAGAGTACAAGCATAGGCTTTCCCCGAGCTATTGTTCCCTTTAGAAGCACTAAATGCCTTCTTGTTTCATAATGATTTTATAATAATGTAACACCAAGCCAAAGTAAATAGTTTTTTAATAGCTACTCAGAAAACCTTGTAAACTCTCTACAGCTGTTTGCGAAGGTGTTGCAGAAGCTCATCGCCTTGCAGCTACTCTACAACGTGACATATATTTACTTCATATGCCCCACAGAAGAAAGTCAAAGATGTTAACTTCAAATCAGGGTCAGATCACAAAATCCAAAGGGAGGACAAACCACAGATAGACGAGGACAAGAAACAGACATTAAAGCAGTGCCGTGAGCACACGGCTCATAATCAACTCGGTTTATTTCTGTGATGATGTGAAGGGCTTGTTTGATGGAAAAAGTACCCAAACATACTTTGTGAATGTATGTGGATACTGACCTGGACTTGTGACAGGACTAGAGGTAGTAGGCTCAATAATTTCTACAAAAAGGGAAAAGGAAAGAAAAAAAAACATTTTGTGTATTAATCATACATAAAAGACAAACACTCATGAGACAATCAACAGTCATGCAACATATACACAGACGGTCTTTGATTTGAAGAGTAACCTGGCCGTGGGAACAATTGACCAACGTCCGATTTCTGAGGCTTACACAACACCCCACCAATGTCTCTGATATCTTACAAATATCTTTGATATCTTGATGTCTTAATGCCATCTTACATTCTGAGCTAACATTTAGGAGTCACTTCCACATCCTGCTCTATAGTGTCAAGTTATGCTGTGCTAAGGTTAGGGACGTGCCCTTAGAGTTCTCAAGCAACAGTTTGCAAGTTTTCCTTCTAGTAAAACATTAAGTCCTGCATGCAGAATGCTTTATCCTGAGACAGCCAGTGTCAGTTCCTATAAAATCATTTAATTAAGTTTTGTTCCTTAATATGTACTAAAGATAAAAATCATAAATAAAATTCACATTGTCCCCAGATGTGTTTTTAAAGATAAAATTTTATATTTTATGAACATACCTACAGAACTTGGCCACTTAGAGGACCAATTATGTTTCTGTGTAAAAAGTAAACACACACACACACCCCTACATGCCCTGCATACATACACGAAAACACGTATATTTTGAATTACCTGAAATATATTTGTGTGTCTGCAAGGCACTGCTGTCTATATCTCAGACATAATTAAAGGATAATTGTGTCAGTAGCATATCAATATAATTTTCAGCAAGTATCTAACAAATAAATTCTATGGCATTTTAAATCGTGTATATCCTTTTATTTAAGATTTCCATTTTAACTTATCTTTCTAATAGAACTATTTCTTTTCAAGTATTAAATGATAGTCATAATAAAATAGCAGGAATACAAAGATTAAATGCCAACATTGGCAATCCTAAAGGATATGAACAATTTTTAATGAGAGAGAAGGCAAATATCAGAAAAACATTGCATTTTTGAAGAACTCTAATAAAGTAGTGGCCTGGGAGACTTAATTCAGCCCTTATTTCACAGAGATAATCTGCTCTTCAACCTAGTTGATAAGAAAATTCTATAACAGTATGAAAACCAGATGAGACTTTTAAAACTTAACACAGTGAGTGTGGCTGTGAAAGGTAAATGCAGAGATCCTCACGCAAAATCTTGTTTCTGGGAAACTCCTTTGCTCGGCTTTGTTTTCCTGACATTCGAGAGATAGTGCAGAGCAAAAAACTTAAGACAAACAAACAAAACAAAACAAAGAAACAGCTTAACAAAAATCTGCCAACCTTTTTGGGACTCTTGCTGTTTCACTGAGAATGCAATGACAATTACCAGTGAACGCACATGCCTTCCCTTTTAGGCTAGCTATTGGTTTGAATAATGAAACACTAGTTTACCATTAGTATAAAATGACCCTTCCAAAAAACATTATTGGGATCATCTTTGTGGGGGACTAAAGCCTGTGGATGCCGTAATCTGAAGAGTCAATTCTCTTGGCTGTTTTCAGACATGTCTGGGCCAATGGATCATGCAAGATGTTCAGGGTGGCTGACAAGGATCATGGCCTAGGTTACAACAGATCTGGGATGGGAGAATATACTTTTGAAAAGAGACATCTTCAAATGGCGAGGATAGTTAGATAACAAGCTATAATTAAAAATTCAAGAGTCTAGTCATCCATCAGGCAGTGTGATTCAGTGTTAATGAGAAGTGGAACCTTACTAAAGCAAGTCTGCATTAGATTATTTAAAAATGTGAGAATTTTCCTATTTTCCATGTCCAAGGATAAGAATGAATATATTCACAATTAATACTTAAATTCCTTATATGTGTTAAGCAATATTCTGGGTGCTGAGATTATAGCTGCTAATAAAACAGTTAAAAATGGCTGGCCTTCTGAAGCTTATAGACCATATAACATAGGGCTTAAAATATTAGATAATTCAATTCTTACCTCAAAATGCCATTATTTATAAAAAATTAACAAAATTTTAAATAAAAATTGTATGAGAAAGATGATGCTTTAATGGACATTCTTCTTTTAGTATGCTGGTAATAATCTCTTAAACAGTTTTATGACTGTTATGCTTTTAAATTAAAAAAAATGCTCCTTCAAAATAATTAAAATTTATGTTAAAGTTATTTGAGTCTATGTAATAAATCTCAATATGCTTAAAATGTCAATCAAATAAAAGAGTTTAAAATTTAAATGAGAAAGGAAAGCACAAAATGGCTTGAATGTAGAAGCTTAATCAGAATATTTATTCATGGGAAAATTAAATTTAGTGGGACAGTGAACAGAGTTTTCTACGTTCAATAATTTGGACATTTGAACTTCAATTTCTTCAACTGTTTGCCTTCCATTGTTTTGAATTTCTAATGCCGATTTGAGAATTCGTTGTAAACGATGGGTGGCATACAACTACAACTTCATCCCAATGAAAGGATGGTAGAAACAAACAGCTATCCCATTGAACCAAGCTCTTCATTGTGCTTGTTTATGTACAACTAAATTGCTTATGTAAAGCCACATTGTTTCCTAGAAAGCTTTTTAAAAGAATACCAGCGTTTTGTGCATGAAAAATTATGTTAGACACAGGATCTACTCCATAATTTTAGCTTCACAGTCAATATAAGGTGTTTTCATTTCCCACATAAGCCAAGATAAAGCAGAATCCCTAATGAGGTAAAATAAGAATTGGGAATAGTGAAGTTGGTTGAGTTGAAGATTCAGATCATAAAAATCTAGGGGGTCACACACAGAGCTATATAGACATGAAGCAGAAAAGAAACCAGAGTGAGATCAAAGCACTGAGACTGGGAAAAGCTGGCACTGAGGGTGGTGGATGATGACAGTCAGCTAGATTCCTTGATATGAGATAGTTTGGTGAGTTAGAAAGAACCTGCATAAAAAATGGATCAGATCTTAAACCTACCTCTTTATTCAACTACATGATAGTGAGCAAGTTTATGAACCTCTCCAACCCCCAGTGTCTTCATTTATCATTAGATAATAGCTCCTACTTTGTAGGGTTGTTGGGAGGATTAAAGATACCGTATTTTATATAAACAATCAAGTGAAAATATCAGTAGTAGTTTTTGTTATTACTTATAGAAGTGAATGAAAAATTTTTTATCTGATTCAATGAAGAGAAAATTCAGTAGAGTGTTTAACCTTACCAAATAGAAGCAAGGATGGAGGATAGTATGGATAGAGAAAACTAAATAAATAACAAAATTCTACCTAGAATATAGACATTGATTTTTTCCAATTAAAAAATGGTGAATGTACTATGTTTTAGGGTAATTATTTAGGAGTCATATTGGTTGCTGGAAAATAACTATAGAATCCAGTGTATTTTTAACAGTTCTGTTTTATGTAAAAGCTTAGAATATCAATTTATAGATCAAGACCTTATGATTTTTGTGAAGGACAAATGAACTTTAATCCTAAAATGGGAATTTTCTGCCAAATTGTAGGCATATATTTTTAACATATATAAGAGATACTTAAATTAAACTTTGCCCCCCTTACATCTCTAAACAGATCAGAATGATCATGCTAGCTCAATATAACTCTTTTTTAAAGAAAATGATATTTTATTACTTAGAAAATAGAGTCTGAGTAATGGTTGAAACTGAACAGACAAAATAAATCTGCTATGGATTTCTTTATACTGTTCAGAGATCAATGATTCAATAGTTCAGAGACTACTTATTGAACAGCTATTATAACAACAGTAATTATTACTGCTATATTAATTAGAATTGTGGAAATTACCAAACTTTTACTATGTACCAGGAACAGAACTAAATTTTTACATATATTAACTCATTTTTTCCTCTCAACAACTCTATGAAGTAGATACCATTATTAATTCCCCTTTTACAAATGAGATAATGAAACACACAGAGGTTTAACATTTTGTTCATAGTCACATGGCTAATAAGGAGTAGAGATGGGGAGACACTATGCTAGGATGTGTTAGCATTCCATTAGCTCACCTTTTAGAAGAAATTCTCTATTCACTTTCATTGTGTCTATAATTACTTAAATGAGACGTTCCTTTGCAAGGGATCTTACAACTCTTCACTACTTGTAGCTTTCCCAAATAACAGGATCTTTTTATTAGAGGTAGCTAGTAAGTGAGTGGCTTCTGTCATCAAAACTGGAAGAGAGGCAAATTCAATTAATGCTAATTCCTGGAGACTTGTATAGTGATAGATTTTGCATGGAAAAAAGGGTTCACACACATGATTTTTCAATCTCGTTCTCATATTTCAAGCCAACAACAAATACAGCTGTTTACTTCCATATAAGACTTGACGCTATGGAGGGACAATTCTTTAACTAGTTCAGAAGATGTTATCATAACAGAATTACACAGTTAAGTAAGAATCTTGAACTTGTAAACCCCTACTCTGTTAACACAGTGATTTAACCAGAGATTGCTTAGCTTTCAAGAACTTTGTTGTTTCCACATGGATCAGATTTGACCTGCTGTTCTGCCGTCTTAGCTATCAACTTGTGAGCACTGAAATATTCTTCATGAGGTGCCAAGAGGGTTTTCCTGATGAGCGACAGTAAAGGTCCTCAGTGAGACTCTCCTGTATGTCTTATTATGCGGAGAATCAGAGTGAGCACTCCAGGGTTAATGGCAGAATACATCATTGTGGGCTATTGCATTCCTGTGGGAATGGCCTTAGCAAAAGGATAGTTTTAATTGTACATAAAACAGAGGTGAAGAGAAGTTCACCAAGACAGACATTTTCACCAGTTATGTGGAAAATGAGGTATCATGTAAAACAAGATTTTACTTCTTTAGTAATTGTAATTTTGGCCAGGACAAAAGGAAATTCTATTAAAACAAGATATTGAGGAAACAGTGTGTTATAAGAAGGAACCATTTGTAATGGCCCTTTCTATAGACTATATTAATTATTGTTTTATAACTCTGCACACACAGTATATTATTAGAATTATCCAGTATCAAACCCCTTTATTTCTATGTATTTGGGAAGGTTATATTTGGTTTCTAGGTTGTTATTTTATCTGTATGTTATTATACGGCGGAGATGTGTGTGAGTTATCTTTTAGACTGTTGAGAGATAACATGATTGTGCTATTGAGACACGGCAGAAATTAATCCTTTTGGTTGCCATGGTTTCAACTGAAAGCTCTGACTCCCAATCATTGTGGAGTGGAAGCAATGTCATTTTTATGGTAGAATAAAGAGGACGTTGCCCTGGAATGACCAAGGTTAGGGCTGACAGAGCTGCAGAAGAAAGACAGGGTGAGCTAAGTTGGACACAGAAGGCAAAAAAGGTGACCCTGACTTTTCACCTTTATGGGAAGGTCCATACAGTATATGTCAAGCCTCTGAGAGCACTGGAATAGCAGAGACTTTGTGTATAGAGTACAATTTAGGAATCACACTTTTGCCCCAAAGAGAAGAAATGCATGATCTATGTAAAGCCATATGGTTATAGCTGACATCAGAGGCCTAAAGGTATTACTGCCTTGCACAAACAGCACTGTCCTGACAGTCAGAGGCTTAGATTCCATCCCATCTGGTAACCTTAGGCATGTGACTCCAACCCAATCTCTGGATTTCACTTTTCTGATATATAAGTTAAGAGATTATAATAGTTGGCTCACATACTTCACTGTGTTATGGTTGTTGTTTAAAAGATGGTTTAGCACAGTGGTTAATAATAGAGATTCCGGAGGAAACTTTCGTAGGATCAAATCCTGGTGCCAACACTTAGTAGCTACTCACTTTCTCTAAGTTTGTACATTCATAAAATGGAGATAAGGATGATAACTGCCACTCAACTATGTGAGGGTAAAGGTGATAATGCATACAAATCACTTAGCACAGTGACTACCTGGCAAATAATCTTCACTCTATAAATGTTACCGTATTTTTTAATTGAAACTATAATAAATTACTTTAAAACGATTACACCACTATCAACATTTAATGCTATTATAAGTGATTATCATATAATTTAACCTTAAAAATAAATATCTTTTTCTTCAAGACAACCACTTCTATTAATGAAAGATTGCAAAATATTTTCCAAATGTTTACACAGGAAAGCCTACAGGTTAACATTAGCTACTCTCAACCACCAACATTTCACTGTAACTTACAAGTGTACACGGCAGACTGCCTGCGTTTTGTAGAAGCTTCTGTGCCTACATGCAGCAATTGTTTGCAAGTGTTTGAGTGGATATGTGTATGTGATGGACTAAAGGAAGATTCGCAGAAGGGTAAGAATTAGAGTGTTCCTGTAAGTATTTCTATATATCTGTATCTCCAGTATTCAGTTAAGACAAAGCCTTATGTCAAAACTAAGAAAAGATACACATTTATTATCATCTGAGTAAACATCCTGATACAGTGTAAATATTGCCATACTTAATCTAGGTCAAAATTGTAATATTTCTTTGAATATAAAAAACATCCTCTCACTTAACCAAAAGCCAGTTCCGTTTTGAGTGAGGAAATGTATAGCAACAAAAGAACACTAATAACTAATGGTGCATCATATGCTTAATAATATTAATAAAATAACTTTCTAGACTTATATTCAAAGTTGCCCCAGTATATTTCCCTACTGTATGGGATTTGAAGGAAAAATTTCAGGAGAATTTTGTTCTATGCTATGAATTACAACTGATTTAAATGTTTGTCCCAGACTTCTAGGTGAACTACCAACTTTCTGTAAATAGAACGTTGAATCAAAAGGCCATGGCAGAACTTCAGGTTTTAATGACTATTTTATATAATACTCTGAGGCCAAAGAGTGACTTTCATCATTGTATAGACACTAGTATCTGGAAAGGATCTGACTAGAGAGTGGTGCTCTTTCTGAAACATTCCTCCCAAAAATCACAGAAGAACGAATGTCTGAGCTTTCAGCAAACACACTTGATTTACTTGCTAATAAAAATTAGAATACAAATGAAAATAAAAGGAATATGATCAAAAATACAACAAGAATTCAAAAGGAATGTATTAACTACTGGCATATTTATAAAAGCCCATTGTATTGATGCCATGCAAATAAATACAGGACCTAGAAGATACCTGGCAATTAATTGTTGGACTGTTTATTGCTTTTAACCTACAGAATCCTAATTGCTTCCAAGGACTGAATTACGACCTGTTGGCTCTCTCCAACTCTTTCCCACATAGGACTATACAGAGGAATGGTTTTTAGTTTGTTTTCGGTTTTTTTTGGCTGGAGTTTTGAGAGATCTCCAAGAAGTTGGCAAATGACCAGGTGCTTTGTGATACTCATTCCACTGAATTAGTACATTACTCACTAGTTTGACACATTGGAGCTAAAAGGAGATGTGACAAATTCAAATCAACACTATTACCAAGACTTATTCATGTGAGGAATGTCACTCATACGTTTAGAATCAGACAGACTTGGAAGCAAGTATCTGCTATAAGCTAGCTGTGAGACTTTTTGCAGCCATTGATCATAGGTAAGGTGGTTTTTTAAAGTGAGTAAACAAGCTGAGACACCTAGCACAGGGACTGGAAAATAATGGGAAGATACCAATTTTTATATCTTTCCTGTCTGATCTAGATCTGATATCATGGAGGAAAGCTCTTAATCTCTAGCCATCCTCAGGCTCTAGTTCAACAGTATATTTGTAAATGACTGAGTAATGAAGGAAGAAGCTGGAAACTACTAATAAAAAGGCAGCTTGAGGTTGGGACAAATGTCCCTGGCATATTAGCTTTACGTTCTGGAGATACGTAAGTTGAGTCCACCTGTTGACCAGTGTGAAATGGCACACAATGGCAAACTCTCAGACAAAAAAAGGATGCTATAGGATACGTGCTATAAGCACTGAAGGGAATTGCACTCACATGCAATTTCTGTGAGCCAGGATCTGTAAGGGCAGATTCAACATGGAACAGCAGGAACAGAACAGGCTGGCAGAATATGTGATACTGTGGTTGTCCCTGTGTTCTATTTGAAGCAATGTGGCAAAGATACAGCTTTCTGGGAAACAAATGCTAGCAGGAAACCAGGCCTGCCAAGGAGCAGCTGCACTATTGGCTCCGTTAAGGAAAAATACCAAAGGCCCAGGGCAAAGCCACGAAGGGTAACCAGGGAAGCTTTCCTAAAAAAGAGCTGCCTGATCATTGCCACACTGAGAAATCAGATTATTTTGAAGTTATTCATTGCTTTTTAAACACAACCTTTGAGTATGTTCTATTTCTCTGGCACCATTTTAGATGTTGTTGATATAGTGGCAAAATAAGACAAATTATCTTTCCTACAAAATATACAGTAAGGGAGATTGGCAATAAATAAAAACAGCACGATAATTACATAATTGACACAGTGGTAAGAACTGTGGAAAATAAGCCCAGGCTACTTCAGTAGCATGTAGCAGGGGGAATCTATCATGGTCATGGGCTTGGAAAAAACCCTTCTGAGAACTGACACACTAAACCTTAGTTTCCATATTTGAATCATATGCTTTGTCCAGGCTGGTGACAGACAACAACAGAAGGGGAAGTCAGATGGATTCTTCGCTGGTGCGAGTCTGTTGACAAGTTTGGCTACAGCATATTCTGCACAGGGTAATGTTCTTGAGAATATGAGATGTGGAGACGGCATGATGCTGTATGCTCTCTGAGCAGTGAGATACCGAGGTAAATGATTCCAGTCAGAGGCAAAGGGTATTACAGCCTGAAGAAATCTTAGAGGCTATTCTGATTCCACCAGTTCATCCTACAGAGGAGGAAAATGAGACCCCAACAGATACAGTGATGTGCCCAAATCATACAGCCATTAAACTGCAGGGAGCAAATTAGAAGCCTGGTCTTTTCACTCCCAATCTAGTGACATTGAAGAAGAAGAAAATCTTTGCAGTGTTCTAACCCAATTACATTACCCTAAATATGACAGTCAGAGAATGTCAAGTCCTTTTAGTGACATGCCAGGGTAGATGGTATCATAATTTCACTTTTGTGATAATATTTGGTCCTCACAACTCCATGATACAATGAGGGTGAATGACCAAAAATCGAGGACTCCACAAGCAATTTTTCTTGGTGCCACAGCCTGACCCAACCAATTCTGGAGCACATTTAACTTTGGAAAAATGTTCCACCCTCTTTTAAATGACCTGAACAGGTGCAACTGTGTATGTACTTATAGAGCGGAATGAAAGATGAGTATATTCATACACATACATATATGTGTCTGTGTGTGGTATGAATATATGTGACATTATAAACATTTTTATTTATTTTATGTCTTTCTCACTAGAATGTAAGCTTCATAAAGTCAGGAACTTTTCCTGTTTTGCTATTACATCTAAATGTCTGGAACACTGGACAGATATTAGATTTTACACTAAAGGAATATTTACTAAATGAATGAAAGAACCTGTATGAAATTGCATATATGTATGTTGATGCATCTGCTCATATGCTTATGTTTTGGGGGGGTCATTTGTACATATGTCCATGTCATGCACATACAACAACCTCCAGAAATCTGCTGGAACAGGATTCATAGAGAGTACTGACTCACCTCAACCAAATATCTGAAAGTTCTAGTTTAAATATGATCCTAAGATGACAGGAGTTCTATTATTAGGTCCAGATAAAATTTTATGCTTGGTCTGCATACATAAAAAATTTTTTTAAAAAAAATTAAGGCAGGATTAAACCAGTTCCTATCATGCAAATTAAAATAGTAAAGTCTTACCAAGATACTTGCTACCCTGACTATATCATAATTATTATATGTTCTATTCTCCTGCTATTTAATTACAAAATGATTCCTTATTACACAGAAAGAAAAGACAATTCAGGAAGGCATAATGAGCTGGACATAAATGTGCCCTAATTGCACAATCTACTGTACATACATAAAAGAGATACACATGATTTCAGTCAAGTTTGATTTTAGGGAACAAACTGATATCGAGCTCAATGCATCCAGATTTTTCTTGGTCTGAATATTCTAGTAGATGTTATTAATATCAAGACCTTTTATAGTCCCAGAAACAATTTAAGTGTATAAAATTGAGCAAAATATCAGTTATGACTGATTCTTACCCCAAATTATATATTTCAGTGAAGCAAATTTTTCTTATGCACACAAAATTAAACTCTTGGGAAATGAATCCAGAAAATAGCACCAGGTGGTTAAGTTGGATAGAATGCTTAACCATTAAAATTATATGAGGTTTTAGGCCTTACATGAAGTCAAAGCAGTTTTTTTTTAAACACTATTTTTTGTTGTTTGACTTCCTCTGTCCCCTGCAGCTGTGTTTGAGAAAGATAAATTCATCAAGGCGACTGTCAGAAACCAACCTTGTCTAGCTCTTATTGACTTGCCAAACTTGGTAACTCCTCAAGCTTCCTCCAACTTGTGGCCTTTCCTTCCCTTCCTGCTCACTAAATGCTCCTACTATTTGCTGAAATAGTATATGGTTTAAGTGATTTGTGCTTAATGTTCATTTATCTAAATCATTTAAATAGTATAATTTGTGCCAAATTAACAAAAGTTTTGCATCCAATGAGTCTAGAGGCAAGGGTAATAGAAAAAAAAAATCTATGCTAGGAGTCAGAAAACTTGGGTTTTGGAATAGGTACTATCATTTAATAGTTTAGTAATTTTGGTCAAGTCACAAATGCTTTGAGTCCCACTTTGTCACCAAGAAAAATGGAGAAAGTAATATCTTCCTATTTTATCTCTTAGTGCTGACATTGGGTAAATTAAATACCTTCTCTGGGCTTCAGTTTACTCAGCTATAAAACGGGAAAAATAATAACGTCTCATAAGGTGATTATGAAAATTAAATAATTTTGGTAAAGATCTTAGCATAGTTCCTGGCACATAATAGACATTTAAAAAGTTAGAAGTTATTATTAATGTAACTCGAATAGATTACACACATGTTATATATTACACATTACAATTATTATTATCTTCTGTCTAATGACAGCTTAGGATGAGAGATTGTTGGGAAGTGGATAAGAGGCAGTCTGAGTAGCTGTGGTTGGGATGGTACCAATGAGAATATTTTATAATTCCACTTTGATTCAATTCACTTTATAAGAACACAGCAGGGTACAGTGGAAATAATGGAGACTTGGGAATCGATCCTTGTCCTGTGATCGTTAACTCTGCAACCTTGAGCAAGTTATCTAACCTCTTTAGGACTGTTTCCTCCTCCAAAAAGTGGAGCAGAGAATCAAGAGGAAGGAAATGTCATGTTGGCTGCCACAAAGTTAGGTGGGATGAGGTTGAGATCGCAATTCAGGTTTCCTAACTGCCAGGTCAGTTCTCCTGTTTTAGCAGCTCACTGGCTGCTGGCTCCATCTGATGCAGCTTATTCACGAGTACATGCCAGAAAAATTATTATATGCCAAGTGTTACGATAGATGATAGAGAAAACAGCCTGCCAAAAAGATATAACTGCCCCAGTGAAGCCCTTTGTCTAGTAGGGAGGAGTGGTATGGGGTACAGGGTCCCATGCTGGATTTAGAGAACCTCACTGAGCTCAAAAGCAACAATCAGGACCTATTTGTCTGCCTTTGATCTGTCCACAGAAGGAAAAGGGGTGCTTTATGCTTATTAGGTAGAGGCAACCTACATACTGCCCTCACCTTTTAGGAGTTTTGCTGGCTTCCATGGAAATTGCCAAATAGGTTTTGTGGAAAATAAATACTCTCCTGAACTCTCCTAGTTTGGAGATGATTAGACTCCTTTGGAAGTCTCTCCTTTGCTGATTTCTGTGTGTCAATATTCGTTTTAAATCCCAATTTTGTGAATAGTCCACTGTCTTCTGCATCTTCTTTCTTTGTCTCTTTCTGTCTCTCTCTGTCTCTGTTTCTCTCTCTCTCTCTCTTTCTCTAGCCATATTCTTTTATTTTTTATTTTTTTATTTTTTTTAACTGTATGTGGACAGTGGTGTTTTATGGACATGATTAATTTTGTGACAAATCTCCCAATATTTTCATGTCTTATGGATTTGATGAGTGACATGAGCAGGGTGGCCCCAGCAGCTTCCTCTACAGGAAGAACCCAGATCTGAGAGGAAAACTCAGGCTGCGTGTAGAGAAGTAGCCCATTGAGGCATAACTTTAGGGTGGCTAAGGATGGAATTTCTCTCTGTAATTTTTCCCATGTATATATTTCTGTATTTTGGATCATAAGTAGCTTTGTGATTTTGGCATCATTTGCTGTTTTCCTCCCTATAAAATTAGCAATCTAAATATATGATAGCCCTGGTGTAATCCAACTTGGAACTAGTATGATTCTTAGTTCAAATGATTATATCTGCGGAGAGAAATCTGGGTCTGATAAGCATACAGAGGTTAACTACCAAAAGGAAAAATAATCTCTTATTTAAGATTTCTTTTTAAAAAGTTGACACAATAGCTCTTCAGTCATTATCACTTCTAATTATCAAGTTATTTATTTTTTCTTTTTATTTATTTATTTATTTATTTATTTATTTATTTTGAGACAGAGTCTCACTCTGTTGCCCGGGCTAGAGTGAGTGCCGTGGCGTCAGCCTAGCTCACAGCAACCTCACACTCCTGGGCTCAAGCGATCCGATCCTTCTGCCTCAGCCTCCCAAGTGGCTGGGACTACAGGCATGCGCCACCCTGCCCGGCTCATTTTTTACATATATTTTTAGTTGTCCAATTAATTTCTTTCTATTTTTAGTAGAGACGAGGTCTCGCTCTTGCTCATGCTTGTCTTGATCTACTGACCTTGAGTGATCCACCCACCTTGGACTCCCAGAGTGCTAGGATTACAGGCGTGAGCCACTGCGCCCGGCCTAAAATGTAAAGGTTCTTACTCAAGTATATTCAATGCTTGTTAGTACTGGCCCCCAAAATTTGACATGGGTCAAGTACAGCTGGTCTCTAATA
>CAUYMX010099510.1:0-19913 GCA_963573855.1 Lepilemur septentrionalis | reverse complement strand
CAAAGAAATAAACACAATTTTACATCATCTTCCTGGCTGGAGATAAAAAAAGAGTTCAAGGTAGAAAATGTGATGGGATTGGTCTGTGACATCAAATTGGAACTTTAATTCTATTCTGACTCTTCTTTATGTATTTTTTCTCTTAATTAAAGTGGGAAAATAAAGCCAAAGAATGAAGGGGTGAAACAGAATGCAAGCTGAGAAGGGAACTTTGGATTCACTCTTATTTTATTCATATATGCACAGTATATCCTACAAACCCAGGGTCCTGTCTTGGTTCTTCCACTGACCAGCTATGTGACCTTGGACAAGTCACTTGACCTCTCCAAGAATCCATTTCTTTCCCTGTTGCATGGGGCTGACATGGACTAGTTGTGAGAACTCGTGAGTTAACCCATATGAAGTGACCAGCATATCATATGACCCAGGGGCCACTATTACTGTTTCATCAGACACCAGAGTTCAGTGGTAGGACAGGGCAAAGTTTTGTCTCTCTGGTGCTCAGCAGGAAGTTTTCATCTGACTGAAGACATTCTTAGTTTTAAATGATCTTTCTGCTGAGCCAGAAAGAAAGTATTGGAATAGCAAAGATAAGGCCACAGGACTGGGGGCAAAGGTGGTGAAGAGAGAGAAAGGCATGGCTTTCTGATAGGCCCAAGACAGCTTTCAGACTGCTTTCTGATGTCCCCCCGACACTTCCTGCTGAATCGGTTTGATGTGGGTGCCACCTTTGCACATTCCACTCTCTGTGAGAATATCCTCATTCTACTTTGCGGGCTGCCAACACTGACTGCAGTGGACCAGCTACATCCTTCACTACACTGCTCTATAAATCAACCTCTCTAAACCAGGAGACCAAGGGACAATTGGCCAAAAAGGCCTTAATCTCTGCATGTGTCTGCACCAGTCACTGAGGCTGTGAGGTCAGCAAGAAAAAATGAGCCTCCTCTAACTGTATGCCCTGCCCTTGAATTCTACTGATTTTATTCTGTATCTTTTTATCAGTGCTAAGTTTGAATTTGGGTGTGACTGAAAGAGATGGGAGTGAGTGAGCTGCTGCTGCAAATGATAGCTTCTCTAATTTTTTATTTTTTATTTCAATTAAAAAAATCCCCAACTACTTTGTAGTTCGTCAGCTTCACATGGAATTCTTGAGAGCCGGAGCAAATGTCATGCAGACTTTCACCTTTTCTGCCAGTGAGGACAATATGGAAAGCAAGGTAACTGCAATGGTGGGAGAGGAGGAGTCACCTGTAACAAAAATAACCTCCTCATGGGAAGCTATGGAACTGACTTGATGTGTTACTACACTTTGTTACAAAATCCACACAAGTTTCTATTAATTCATTATTATATAAACACATATACTAAATAAATGAGCTTTTCCTGCCCGTCTAGGTAGAGGAGGGATAACCGGGAGAGAATAAACCCCTGGAAAGGCATGGCCGTCCTTCCGTGCTGTTTTCTAGAGAGAAAAAACATTTTGTAGATGTTCTTTCTGTCTTCTCAATTCACATTCTTCTCTTCTGCCTTATCCATTTGGAGACAAGGAGTTCTTTTAAAAAACCACAACACTGGCCAAGAAATAAGAAAAATTGGATTTGACCTCCAACTGCCACCTATTGGCTGTGTGGCTATGCAAGACACCTAACTCCACTGAGCACTGGTTTTCTCTCTGCAAAATGGAGGTAACAGCAATGCTTAAGTTCATAGACCTGTTGCAAAGAATAGGTGAGATGAAGGATATGGAAGTATCGTGAAATATTCTGCAGATGTAAAATACTGATACTTGTAAGTGTTAATGCCCATATACTCATTGAACCAGCCAATGTGTACTGAGTGCCTGTTACAGTCCATTCACTATGCTAGGTACAAAGATGCTACAAAGGCATAGACCCTATTTGAAGAGGCTCACAGTCAAGTGTGGGAGGCAAACACATGAAGGACTAAAATCCAGGATGGTGCGTACGATAATGGAAATAGAAGGTCATGGTAACTGAGGAGATCGACCCCTGCTCTGCCGGTCTTCTCATATTGCAGTTTATTCAAGCGACTTACACTCATCCTGCTTGCTCATGGCCCCCCTTGTTATCTGGTACATTTTACCTTTCAAATGCCAGGCTCACCATCTGAACTCTTGCCCTCTAACCCCAGTGGGAAGATATAAATGCTGCTGCCTGTGACCTCGCCAAGGAAGTGGCCGGCAAAGGTGATGCTTTGGTGGCAGGGGGGATCTGCCAGACGTCAATGTACAAATACCACAAGGATGAAGCTAGAATTAAAAAACTTTTTCGACAACAGCTAGAGGTTTTTACCAGGAAAAATGTGGACTTCCTGATTGCAGAGGTAAGCCTAGTATCAGAGGACAAAGATTAAAGCCTGTTTTGACACGAATAACTGCATAGTCTTCACATTTCATGAGAGTATTGGACTGGCTCTTGCCCTCATTTCTTCTGTGTGGATGGTCAAAGGTTTATTTAAATGAACAGCAGTCAAGGCCAACATGCCCTCACGTGGGTGCTAAGTTCTCTGCGGAGCCAAAGGACAGATCCGGGAGTGGCCTGACCATAGCCTTTGGTTCTCTAAGGTCTGGTGGTTGCAGCAGCTGACCCAGGGCACCCGACAACCTGGGGTGAGAGGGAGGGGACAGTGGCTCATGGAGCACCTTTTCCCAAGGGAGAGGCCAGGCCAGAAGACTCTGCATGTGTGGGCTGGGACTGTGTGGGAGCAAAACCCACAGGGTGGGGAGCTACCCAGCCTCATGCAGGCCCCACCAAGAGTTCTTAGTACCGAGCGAACTTATCTGCCTTATCCTTCTCCTTCCATGCTGTGCTCACTCCTGCCTCTCTGCTTTTGCTCAAGCTGTAACATGAGTGACATTTTGAAGAGAGAATCGGTAAGAATTGGTCACTGATTCAACATGAAGGCCCAGAACATCCTCTTCCCCCCACCTCCAGAAAGAAAGCCCTCATTCCCCATTTCCCAACACAACTGCCGCTTCCTAGGGTCAAGCCCTAAACCTGAGTCTTCCCCTGGTACAAGAAAATAGCCTCCAAACTGTTGTTTGCCCCAATCACACTGCTGATCTCTAATGCAAACCTCACCTCATCAGCCTCCCTAAGGCTCTGTTTTGCCCAAGGTTGGCCAGCCCATCTGGGAACAGTCACCTGCAGAGACTGGCTGGACTCTGCCCTCTGTGTTTTCTGGATGGATGAAAACACAGCTTGGTTTAAGAACCTGTCTTTTGATTCTCTCTGTCACTCTTCACACCCTGCTTTTGCAGAATTGCAAAAGCAATTCTAACTCAAGAGGGAAGTAGTAAGGAGATTTCTGCTGGGTGTTCCCCAGTTGCCTTTAAGGTCAGCTTTTCAATCGTGGCACTTACAGGGGGTTCCTGGGAAGCACCTTGCACGTGACGTGAGTTTACCAGCCAAGGTGTCCTGTCCACCCACCACTGACAAAGAAACTGAGTCACTATCTCTCCCACTCTGTGCCTCAGTTTTCTCATCTGGGAGAATCACCATATTTCCCTTCCTACTTGAGGGAGCACTTGTGATTATCTAAGTAGGAGTGAATATAAAACACTTTGAAGTATAAAGCATGGCAAACTATATTATTTTTCCGAGATTACCCTAGTTCCATAAAAGATGGGTCCAAAATTTATTAGTAAAACTGTTCCTTCAAAATTATGATTTTAAATACTCAGTAACTTTTAAAACCTTTTTTTAATAACAATCATCATCTCACTGAATCAATGACCCCTGAATGAAAACCTATATATTATTGTTAAAGGAATTAGAATATTTACTCAGAAAAGTGTTCTTTAGTCAATGTGACAGAGACACATTTCTTAGCAAGTTTTATCACTTATTACATATTTGGTATTTTTTACAACTGTTTTGCAACAATTTGCTTTCTACTATTCAAACTCTGCCATATATTTGGACCAATAGAAAAAGTGACATTTCTCTTAGTATTTTGAATATGTCGAAGAAGCTGTGTGGGCCGTGGAAGTCTTAAAAGAATCGGGTAAACCCGTGGCAGCGACCATGTGCATAGGCCTGGCGGGAGACATGCATGGTGTGATGCCCGGAGAATGCGCTGTGAGGCTGGTGAAGGCAGGTAATCTGGACCCATGCTGTGGGAACAGTTCAGTTGTTGTTTATGAAATTTAACAAAGTTTGCTTGATATTGTGAGAATAGTTTGGAAATAAAATAATGAACTGGAATCGGTTTCCTTATCTGTAAATCTTGGGAGGTGAAGGGAGATAACTAATTTCTAAGGCACCTATTAAAACCTATTTTAAAAAAATTGGGCCGGGCGTGGTGGCTCACACCTGTAATCCTAGCACTCTGGAAGACCGAGGCAGGACGATCGTTTGAGCTCAGGAGTTTGAGACCAGCCTGAGCAAGAGCAAGTCCTGTCTCTACTAAAAGTAGAAAGAAATTAGCTGGCCAAATAAAAATATATAGAAAAAATTAGCCAGGCATGGTGGTGCATGCCCGTAGTCCTAGCTACTCGGGAGGCTGAGGCAGAAGCATTACTTGATCCCAGGAGTTTGAGGTTGCTGTGAGCTAGGCTGACGCCACGGCACTCTAGCCCGGGCAACAGAGTGAGACTCTGTCTCAAAAAAAAAGTAAAAATAAAAACTATTAAAAAATAGAATAAACAAATAAATGAGTAATAAAATGTAAAAGTCCTTTATTTCTTTGTGTAGGGGCTTCCATTGTTGGTGTGAACTGCCGATTCGGGCCCAGGACGAGCTTGAAGACAGTGGAGCTCATGAAGGAGGGGCTTGGGGCTGCAGGGCTGAAAGCCCACCTTATGGTGCAGTCCCTGGGGTTCCACACACCTGACTGTGGCAAAGGCGGGTTTGTGGATCTCCCAGAATATCCCTTTGGTAAGCTCAGGTGCATATTAGAGGTCCTTGTGTTTGTTGTCGTGACAAAATTCAAACAGCTACAATAAACTATTGTGAAGTTCTATAATACAAGATTGCATAAAATAAAAACATTCCATGATAGCCACAAATGAGCTGTCTGAAGAATGCATAATCTAAAGTTTACAGTTTTTTAATTGGGAAAAAAAAATGTCCATCAGAGTATCTCTCATTTGAAAATAGAAACAGTAATGGAAATGCCATAATTATTTTATTACAGGACTGGAGCCCAGAGTTGCAACCAGATGGGATATTCACAAGTATGCCAGAGAGGCTTACAACCTGGGGGTCAGGTACATTGGCGGGTGCTGTGGATTTGAGCCCTACCACATCAGGGCAATCGCAGAGGAGCTGGCCCCAGAAAGGGGATTTTTGCCTTTGGCATCTGAAAAACATGGTAGTTGGGGAAGTAGTCTCAATATGCACACCAAACCCTGGATTAGAGCAAGGTAGGAATTTTTAAATTAATATTCTCATTATTTTTCTTTAATCTCATTTTATTGTTGTAAACTCTATGCATGCACATGGTAACTAATAAAAATTCAAAAAGTTTAGAAATTGGCTGGGCGCAGTGGCTCACGCCTGTAATCCTAGTACTCTGGGAGGCTGAGGCAGGAGGACTGCTTGAGCTTAGGAGTTCAAGACCAGCCTGAGCAAGAGTGAGACCCCGTCTCTACTAAAAAATAGAAAGAAATTAGCTAAACAACTAAAAATAGAAAAAATTAGCCGGGCATGGTGGCATGTGCCTGTAGTCCCAGCTACTTGGGAGGCTGAGGCAGGAGGATTGCTTGAGCCCAGGAGTTTGAGGTTGCTATGAGCTAGGCTGATGCCACAGCACTCTAGCCTAGGCAACAGAGTGAGACTCTGTCTCCAAAAAAAAAAAAAAGTGTAGAAATTTATAAAATGAAAAACAAGTTGCCCCCTCCTGACACCAGTCTCATTCCCAGAGGTATCTTTAGTCCTCTGGGCTGCTGTAACAAAATATCATAAACTGGGTGGCTTATAAGCAAAAGAAATTTATTTATTAAAGTTCTGGAGGCTAGAAAATTGAAGATCTAAAGCACCAGCAGATTTGGCATTTGGTGAGGGCCTTCATTTCATAGACAGTGCTGTCTTGCTGTGTCCTCATGTAGTAGAAGGGGCAAGGCAGCTCCCTGGGGCCTCTTTTATAAAGGCACTAATCTTATTCAGGAGGGCTCCACCCTCCTCAATTAATCACCTCCCAAAGGTCCCAACGTATAAACTCTGGAGAGACACATTCAGACCATAGCACAGAAGAAACGAATTTGTTATTTGTGTTTTGAAGTCTCGTGACTATTTCTTGTTTCATCAGTTTTAAGCAGTAATTTTGATAACTTTTATGAAAGCTAAGGAATTTAAATCACATAATCTTCTCCTTTCCTCTCCCCATTCTCTTTTTTAGTTTTGATTCACTATATTCTTATGTCTTGTATTGGTTTTCTTTTAAGTTGAAATTATATATTTAACCACCTATTTCTTAATTCATCAATATAAGGTGGATCTCTTGACTCCACTGTCTGTAAAATCAATTCCCTTCTGCTTCTCTCCACCTCCCCTCTCTCATCTACCTCTTGGCTTCTTTAAGTTATACCATTACTTTTACATCATCAAGGTTTATAACCATCATGTTCTGTTCTGTTATTATAATTAAGTCCTCCAAGCTTTATCTGTAGGTTGATGCTAAAAATATAAAGCCAGTGAATAACATTTACAATATTATTATAACTGTCATATTAAATAAGCAGGACTCATGAAATAGAATCAGAACTCAACTTTAGTTTTGTCTATCTTTTTAAACCTGCTCAATGGGTAAATTCCTTCCTTTGTCCCTGTTTGAAAACACTGACATGCCCCATGACTTCTCTGGTTACTCTTAGGCAATGGAAAGCCCCATAATCACTTTACTTAACAGACACAGTCTCCATTCAGTAATTAAAAGTATCTGGTTTCATGTAAAACCAAAACTTGGAACTTAAAACTTACATTGAACTTAAACCTTCTCCTTTTGTCCAGCAGAAGCCTTCAACAGGGAGGAAAGGCCAATGTGCGCCTCCCTCTCTGCCTGGTGCCTCCAACCCTCCCTTCTCCACAGATACCAGGGTATCTGCCCTCTGCAGATTCCAAGTAAGAAGAGAGAAGATGGAAAAGGGAGTAAGATTATTATTGCTTGACTGGCACCCTGACAGGAAGTCTGCATTCTGAGCCTGGCAGGCCTTCATGAGCACTTCCATGGTCCCTCAGAGCCACCCACTGGAAACTTGTGTCTGTACTTGTCATGCCACAGGCATTTTTCTCTGATTGCCACTTCCCCCTCAGACCCTCGCTTTTTCAGGAAGTCACTCCACATGTAAGCTATTTTGGGGTCCCATTTTCATTCTGGATGACTCTCTTGGGCCAGATTTTAGATACTTCAAGTTGGCTCTCTCACTCCCATTAGGCTCAAAATGGCTTTCACCCCTCCTGTCTATAGACAGACTCTGAGAGTGTGGTCTGACCCCAATTCAACAGCACCCTCTTTGCTCACAAGCAAAGTAGCTGGCGCATTGTTCTATTGTGATCTAAACATTCTAGTGTAGAGTCAGGTGAGTTCATCTGACTGGTTCTTGGCCACTTAATTTGAAATTTCTGCAAAGTATCTATCTTACAACTCCATTTGATACCTGATATCTGTCATATCTCAGTGCCTCCAATAGAACTTCCAAACTATTAAATGAGTGATTCTCTAAACATTCACTGCAGAACAAAGTGGTATGCATGGGACCATGGAGAAAGACAAATAATCCTATTTTATAAAATTTGAGCCACTGTAGGAGAATGTTCCAAGCATCAAGTTCAAATGGATTCTCTTCTCTTACATTTTATCTGCTGTCCAAATCCATGCAATATTTCAATATGCTTCAGACTTGGACTGACTTTCTTTATGCAACATTTGGTTTTTTAGGGTTTATAATTAACTTCCTTTTTCATTGCTGAAAAAAATAGCAGGATTTTGTTTTCTCTGAGGTCTTCCAATTTCTAAATTATACGATTTGTTAAAGTCACTTTATTATTGAAGACATTTTTCTTGGGGCCCCCCGAGTTACTGTTCTGTTTTGGATTATTGAATGTCTGATATACTTTTTCTCTCTTACCTTTCTCTCTCTCTCTCTCTCTCTCTCTCTATATATATATGTATATATATACACACACACATATATACACACACATAATATATATTGTATATATACACACACATAAATGTATATATTTTTTAAAATCTGTCAATACAATGCCACCCCCTTTCCATCTCCTAGAAACAAGTCACAGTCTGTGCTATCTTCTCCTCTCTGTTCAGTGCTGTTATGTATTTAATCCATTTTGCATTTCTTTATTCATTTCAGTGGGATTCGAAGTAGCCTTCATATATGAACTGGAACAACTTTCCTAATGTAAATCTATTTAGGTTGTAAAAGTAGGCAATGAACCATTTAGCCAAACCTTTCTTCTGGGAGATATGAATATTTACCAGAGAAGATGGATTTATAGGTATCATATTTAGAAAAAAAAAAGCACTAATATAAATATAATTAAAAGGTGATGAAAGCATACTTTGGTGATGATTAAAATAGCTTACATAAATGAAAAATAGCTTATATAGTCATAATCTGCTAGGAATCCAGAAAATTCATTAGCCATTTGAATTAAAACATTATTCTATAGACTAAAGCAAGATATTCTTTGTACCCTGAACTTCCAAACCCACTGATATTCACAGAAATTTATGATTACACAAAAAACCTGTATAAACCCCAGATTTCTGACATTTCATCATCCAAAAATATTGATTTATTGTTTTGTAAATAATATGAGAAAAATTGAAAACATATATTTAACACAAAGGTCTGACCAGAAACCTTTGTACATGCACATGTGTGACCTATTGGACTTATAAAATAAGTATGACTCTTTTAATTAATGAATCACATATATTTTAAACCACAGGGCTAGAAGAGAGTATTGGGAAAATCTGCTGCCAGCTTCAGGCAGACCTTTCTGTCCTTCGCTATCAAAGCCAGATGTCTAAGGAATAGTGAAAGAAAACTCTGAAATAATAAATCAGAAAGATCAAAGAAGTTGTCCTCTGCCCCACCTGGAACACTTGCTCACCATCATCCTGAGCCTGCCCTGCTGTCTCCAGCTGCTGAGAAGGTGATGTGCTGCAGCCGCTTTAGTTTGACCCATGCCTGCATATTGAGCTCCTGTTGTGGTTAAGCACCTTGACGGATGCTGAATGCTGCCAGAGATGCCAGGAAGAGAGGCCCCTCGTCCCCTAAGGACTTACTGTCCAGGAATGCTGCCATGCATTCTGCTGAAGATCATGGAGAATAGCCAAATTTGTCTAGGGTGAATTTGACATTTTAAAATAATCAGAAGTCACTGAGAACCAAATTTAGTGAATAAGTCAAGTAACTAAGCTAGAAGCTTGAGGAAGATGGAGCAACACTCCTAAGCATTGTGTGTGCTTTTTTTAAAAAATGATTTGTGTTATAACTCCAAAGACAATCCCAAAAGAAAAGATGTGAAAAATGTTTTGAACAGTGTCAGGAGTATTGAAATAAGTGTCTAACCTTCCAAAGTGATTACTTTCAAAGATGATTTTCACTTAAGGGTGTTAGGTCCTAGAATTTTTAAAATGTCTTTATAATCACAAATAGCTAGGTCATAAGCTATGTAAGGACAAGGATCATGTGATAAGTTTCTTATATTTCTCCTTATTTAGGATTGTGCTAGACATAATAATATAATAGATGTTCCATGAAATACTTATTGTTGATTATTTAAAATAAGTAAAAAGAGAAAAACAGAGTATCTTTTTAAAAATCAGAGTTCAAATCTATCTTGGTCTAATATTTCTTATGTTTATGTTATTTGCTGTGTGCTGGTTTCTCTTTTTTTCACAGCAATGTATCAATTTGTGACAATTAGTAAAATTAAGAATAACTTACCTTTTGTAGCATTTGAATATTTAAAATTTCATAGACATTCTTTGGGACAATAATAACAAATATTTATTACCTATTATGTCCCAAGCTTTGTTCTAATATATGTAAAAAAGAACAAATACACATTCACATATATATACTCTCATATATATATACACACATATACTTTTTCCACAAGAATTAAAAATGAGAACGTGTTTTCAACACAGAAATTTATAAATGAGGAAACTGAGGTCTAATGAAGTAACTTGCCTGAGGTCACACAATTAGTAAATGTGGGATTAGTAAATTGGTATTTGAACCTACATGGTCTGGCTCTAGACTCCATGTCTTCAACCAATCTGTTGCACTGCACACAGCTCTGCTTTTGTCACTCTGTCCGCATTTTTCTGTTGCTGAGTTTACGGTATTTTTATCAACTTCCCTTAATATAAATTAGCCCTTCAGTCCTGACTTGGTTGTTCCTGTAATGTTGACAACCTAGAATTCATTCAGTGTTGCCACTTTACCCATAATACTACACAACCCCACCCTGCTGGAAATTAGAGAATGAATAATTTACCTTCATCTCAAGGCCTCTGGGGTTCTGGAGGGTGACTAATCCAAACTGCTAATTAAGCACGTGAATATCTTTGCCAGCATCTCCGACAAGGACTATCCAGTCTCTGTTTAGACCCTTCCAGTGGGACCTCACCACCTCTCAAGATTATTTATTTCTTTTCAAGCTGCATCTCATTCTTGGAACATTATTCCATATATCAACCAGAAATCTACTTATCTACAACTTCCACCTATTGGTCCAAATATTAGACTTGGACACCCATAGAACAAATTTATGGTTTCTTCCATGTGATAAGTGATAAATCTTGGAAAATTTAAAGATAGCTGTTAATGCTTTCCTATTCTTACTCTTCATTTTGTCCAACAAAAAAGCGTAAGTTTTTAAGATGTGCTTTGTCATATACTACCTGTGTGACATTCGATGGTTATTTAACTTTTCCATCTTAATTTCTTCATCTGGGTTTGGTGCAGTGGCTCACACCTGTAATCCCAGCACTTTGGGAGGCTGAGGCGAGAGGAGTGCCTGAGGCCAGGAGTTCAAGACCAACCTGAGCAACATACTAAGCTCTTGTCTCTACAAAAAATTAAAAAATTAACTGGGGGTGGAGGCATACATGTGAACTCCTAGCTACTCAGGAGGCTAAAGTGGGAGGATCACTTGGGCCCAGGAGTTTGAGGCTACAGTGAGCTATGATCACACCACTGCACTGCAGCCTGGGCAACAGAGCTTCAAGACCCTGTCTCTTAAAAAAACAAAAAATTCCCATCTATAAAATGATGGTAAAAATAAAATAGAACCATCCTTATTGGCGTGCTATGAAGATTAAATGAGATAACAAGATACTTAGGAACAGTGCCTGGCATATACTAGGCAGCCATTGCACATTATATAGTATAATATAATTATGTGACTTGATTTTCATCCCTCATCCTTGTGGTGACTGACTCTCTTCTGGACATACTCTGGTATCAAAGCCTCTGCTTATTTTTAGCACTTGGTCTTGAACACCACACTCCAGGAGTGGACTGCTCATGCAATAACTGCCTGCTTAGTGTGTGGAGAGGGCAGTGCACGGCATGGTGAGAAGAGCAAGAGTGAAGAGGCCACGTGGGGCGGGGAGCTGCCCTCCACTCTGAATCCCTTCCTGGGGCTGGCACCAGCACAAACTAAGACCTTCGTCTGGTTTCACAGTATACAGTTTCAAAGTGGTATAACAAAAATAAATTATATATGGTAAAGTAGTAAGGAAGTGTTTTTACATCTAGGTCCATTGGTGCATAAAAACTGAATATCAGTTGAGGCCCATATTATCAAAGAGCAGCTCATTTGGGCTTTCAGAAAGAGTAAAGGCAATCATCAGCTTTTCAGATTGACAGTTGTGATATATGCAAAAATAGAACTAAAATATATTCTTCAGAAGGTATTAGTCACAGGAGTGATATGGGTTGAAAGATGTGAATAAGGAAATAATAAGGGAAAATGAGTTTGAAGAAGATATGCAGACAGACCAAGAGTCACAAGAGAAGATGAGACATGACATAAAGATCAGCCTGAGCAATAGTGCAGGCTGCACCCACTTGATGAAATTGTGTGCAGCCACGGAAAATTGTGTTCGAGAAACATATTTAATAACCTCATTGTGTGTGCTGCTTTGCTTTGATGACTTGTAGTCTGAACATTATTGATAGGACAAAAGTCATTATAGTTTCTCAAACATGCATTTTCATCTTGGGTATACTAAGCACAATGGCCTGGCATAGGATGTTGATGAGGCTAAAGTTGATAAAACTTCCAAGAGATAAGCGGGTAGACCAATAAAGTAAAATTTTTGAAAGATTTCCTACATTGAAAGACTCCAAAATTTACATAGTGATTGGAACACACTTTAAATAATATAAAAACATATTGAGGAAAAGTATTTCCAATCATTTCAATTCCAATTTAGTCACTGTGCCCCAAAATAAAGTCCAAAAAGTATGCTTAGCACTTTCTCTCTTCTGGAAATGCTAGACAATACATTTGGATAATTAAAAATATTGGAAAAAAGGAGACAAAATTACGATTTTGTGCAGATGAAATGAGAGTTTGCATCCCCTCAATCCTGATGGAACTTTTCATTGGTATTATATTGCCTTTATTAAGCAGTTTAGAGCAGCTTGACATCTTAAAATAATTTTCTATGAATATATATACAGACTTCTAGCTGTATAGAAGTCTCAAGATCATCTAAAAAGCAATTATAGACAATAGGAGAATCCAGTAATGTGGCTGGTTAAAAACTTTATATACAAAAGCCATTGGTTTTCTATATACATTCAACAACTATGTCGAAAGTACAATGGAAGAAAAGGTCTATTTTGCATTTTTAGCAAAATCATTAAATATCTAGGAATAAAGTTTATAAGAAATGTATAAGAGCTATTGAAGGAAATTTGGGGATCTACTGTAGGTTGCAGAAAAAGAACTGAATAAATCTGCATACACATTTACAGAAAGACAATTATTTTAAGATGTCAAGCTGTTCTAAACTGCTTAATAAATGAAATATAATCCCAGTGAAAAGTTTCATCAGGATTGAGGGGAAATAGACATGCAAACTCTCAAGTTCATATGCAAGAAAGAAATGTAGAGATTATGGGAAAGTTAGAAAAAGAGGGATAGTGAGGAAAGTGTGGCCTTGCCAGACAATCACAATATATAACATACAGTGATTAAAACCACTGGTTACTTGTATAAAAAAAAATCAGTGGAACAGACTAATATATAATATATGGAGAGTTAATGCATGATAAAGGAGGCATTTCAGGTCAGTGAGGAGAAGCTGGATTATTTAACAATGATAGACCATTGATCAACCACCTGGGAAGAAAAAGCTGGATCTCTTAGAGTAAGTTCAAGGTTGATCAAAGTTTTGATGATACATCCATAAAAGAAAAGCCCATAAGAAAAAAAAATCTGGTAAATTTTACCATGGAAAAAATTAGGCCAGTGGCTCATGCCTATAATCCTAGAGTTTTGGGAGGCCGAGGCGGGAGGATCACTTGAGGCCAGGAGTTTGAGACCAGCCTGAGCAAGAGCGAGACCCCGTCTCTACTAAAAATAGAAAAATTAGCCAGCTGTGGTGGCGCACACCTGTAGTCCCAGCTATTAGGGAGGCTGAGGCTGGAGGATTGCTTGAGCCCAGGAGTTTGGGGTTGCTGTGAGCCAGGCTGATGCCACTGCACTCTAGGCTGGGTGACAAAGTGATACCCTGTCTCAAAAAAAAAAAAAAATTAAATGTATGCACACATACAAAAAAATACTCTAAACAAAGGTGAAGTCAGATGGGAAAAATGTGTAACGGGGATCAGAGTAACCACTGTTCCAGCAAGGAGGTCTTGAATTGCTTTAGTTCAACCCTCCCCCGACCCACACGGATGTTGTGAGGGGCTCACCTATGCGACTGGCATTCAGAACCCTACTCCATCCCATTTTCTTGGGCTTACCAGTGTTATGAGAGGGAGATATACTCAGCTGGGCACCAAGCAAAGTGTTGGGGTCAGCCCTGGTGCTATCACCACCACTCCTACTTAATGGTCACTATTGCAGGTGCAGGATGAGATGCAGTGAGTCAGGTGCCCCAGGAAGCACAGTGCTGCTAGTGGGGATGATGTGAGGGCCAGGTAGCTGGATCTGCAGGCAGCGTCCGAGCATTCATACATTGTCCTCTGATGTGGTATCTGCCAGACCTCACTTGACTCTTCCTTTCCTAGGCAGTAGGTCCTCTCCCTTTTGGGGCAACTTCTAGGGATCAGATCTCAGCTCCTGTGTCCCTCCCATACACTTCATACTGCTTCTTCCCACTTCCCTCAATGCCCACAACCATTTAAGTTTTTCAGAAAAACCTCTCTTCCGCTTGTTCTGTTATTGCAATAGGACATCACACCAAAAGCAATGGAAAAATGAAATACTCTGTCCTCAAAGGCACCCTTATTAGAGATGAGGAAACAAGAGATGCAGGGAAACAAGGGGTAGGGTGGGGGAGAATAATATATTCACAGATTAGGGAATGTTAACTTGATTCTCCCTCCATTTTTATATTTTCCATCAAAAATTAGGATTATCAGCTGGGTGCAGTGGCTCACGCCTGTAATCCTAGCACTCTGGGAGGCCGAGACAGGACGATCGTTTGAGCTCAGGAGTTTGAGACCAGCCTGAGCAAGAGCGAGACCCCGTCTCTACTAAAAATGGAAAGAAATTAGCTGGATAACTAAAAATATAGAAAAATAATTAGCCAGGCATGGTGGCGTATGCCTGTAGTCCCAGCTACTTGGGAGGCTGAAGCAGGAGGATCGCTTGAGCCCAGGACTTTGAGGTTGCTGTGAGCTAGGCCGACGCCACGGCACTCTAGCCGACTCTGTCTCAAATAAAAAAAAAATTTACAGATTAAAGCAATCTGAATGCTAATATGTTGCCACAAATATTCACACACATATGATAAATTTAGGAAGACTTTTCTTAATTTATAAATTAGGAAATAGATTACCTTAATCTATTAAACATAGGAAAAAATAAGCAACGCATTCAAAATTAGTAAATGCACAGCAAAACAACAATGGGATACCTTTTATCACTTATCAACAAAGTCCAGGAAGTTGATAATATCCTATGTTGATGAGGATGCAGGTGGAAAGGCATTCTCATATAATACATATACTCTTCGTAGAAGTATAAACTGGTACAAACTATTTGGAAAGCAATTTGGCCATATCTATCAAAATTTAGAATTTATACACCCTTAGATGAGCAATTTAACTTCTAGGAATGTAACCTGCAATTGTGTTCATATACGTGCAAAGGTGCATGCCTGGAAACCACCTAAGTAGTCATCAATGACACACTACTTAAGTGAATTATGGAATATCTACAGGATGTCGAAGCATGGAGTCACTAAAAAGAATACATTAGATCAACATGTGCTAAAATGGAAGGATCTCCTAGATATGTTGCTAAATGGAAGTATGCTCCAAGTGTGTACACATAGAATATTTTGGAAAGGAATATTTCCCTCCTATGGAAGAAGGACTGGTGATTGAAAGTGTGGTATAGGAGAAAGACCTCCTTTTCTCTGATAACTTTTTTTAGTGTCTGAATTTGTTAATATGGATTAGTATTACTCTTTCTACAATTTATTAATTAGCTTTAAAATATGTCAAAATTTCTGATTGCAAGCGGAAAAACCAGATAACATGAGTTTCCTGTTGTGATACAGAATGAAAAACACTACATCACCCATGATGTGTATCAGCCAAAAATGCCTGCGGGGAATCTAACCAATCCTTTAGATTTCACTTCCAATTCAGAGGAAATGTAAGGGATATAGAAACAAGGTAAATACCACAGTCAGGTGGATCACGTAGGATCACATTCTGCAGGATGGCTGGCCTGGTCTTTTCCACGGGTCAGTATCTCGGGTCTGTTCATCTATCTGTAACAAACCAGCACAATGCACGGTCCTGGTTTGGACGAACCAGTAATTGTTTGGGAAACAATTGGGGAAATTTGGGTATTAAGGAATATAACCTGGGTATTAAGGAATCAGAATTAATTTGGGCTATATAGGAAAATGTTCTTGATTTTTAGAACTGCATATGAAATTTTTAATGCAAGCCAAATGTTAAATTACTATTTATAACTTACTTTGAATGTTTCAGCATATAAAAATGAGGTGTTTTTTTTAAAGGCAAGATTTCCACAAATTTTGATTTGGTTGGGGGAAATTAAGAAGGAGTTAATTGTAAAAAATAAGAGTGACCAGTGAAACTAAGAGAAACTGGTTAGAACTAGCTCTTTCCGGTTTCACAGCAGATGTTTGCAGTACTAGGGAGTTATCTGGAATAGCAGATGGCCCTCTGATAAACCCTGCTCTGCACAGAATCAGCAACGCAGACCAGCAAATCACTGGCATGGAAACCACCTTTAAGAGATCATTGAAACTAGAGGTGAAGGTCAGCTGGAAAAACAATTTCTGCTTTGCAATGATCACAGCCATGATTTGATACCTTAGGCAAAATTGTAAGCAAAGTTAAGCAATGCATTTTGGCTGTACAGTCAGCTGCCTTGAAGGTGAGCACACATTTTGTTTGATCAATAACGAAAACGCTGAAAAGAGTTGCAGAAGGGAGCAATTTTGCCTGACATCAGGGTTGTTTTATTAAAGGGTCTTGAGAGAAGACGGCATGCTGATGGTGGCACTGCGGCACTCTGGCAGTCGCATTTCATTTATAACCTCTATTATTTAGTTGGAGCAGAGAGGAAGGAAGAAGGGAGAAAGGAAAATAAAAGTTGTATTTTTCATGACATAGGTACAGGTGAACTGGCCTCTTCCAAATAGTAAAATTGGAGAAGCGTCTTTCCACCTGGTGGTGACTACTTACCTTGAGGGTTCTGTGTTTTCATAACCAATTATAATATATCCACCCATTCATTTATTTATTCATTTATTCAATCACTCATTCATCCATCCATTCACTATTTAAATAATATTTACTTAGTGCGTGACTATATTGGTCACTCCTATATGTTCCATGGTACCCTATATTTATTGTGAATAAGGTCAATGTATTTTAATATTCTCTTGGTCATTCCTGTTTACTTGCCTGTCCCCTACTCAAAGGGGCAATGCAAATATCTTGTTAATTATTGTATTCTCAGTACCTGGCACTTTATAAAACTTAAAAAAATGTATTAAATGAATACTTTCATTCAATGGTGAGTAAATGTACAAACTATGCTAGGGTCAAGGGATGCAAGGATGAATAAGCAACTGTCTTATGGTGCCTTGCTGAATTCTCTTGCCCAGAGTATTTTGAAGAACAAATGCAAGATGTGAGATAGATCAGCATCAGATTGTGGTTGTTCAAAGCTGAAGTTGAGACTGGTAGGAGGAAAGAGGAGGCATCAGGAAGTGGAATGGCAGACCGTGCAAGGAGGATGGCACAGGGGGCAACCCCAGGAAGTTCCAGACTGGAGTAGATGGAGGAAGCATTTAGGACTAAATGCTTTAGGAAGCATTTAGTTGGGACTCAGGATCGTCAGCAATGGGGAAAAAATGCACATTTAAATATGCATCATTGCCATTTAAAATATGGGAGCCAAGCATGGTGGCATGCACCTACAGTCCCAGCTACTCAGGAGGCAGAGGCAGAAGGATCACCTGAGCCCAGAATTAAAGACTGTAGTGTGCTGTGATCATGCCTGTGAATAGCCATGGCACTCCAGCCTGGGCAACATAGTGAGACTCCATCTCTTTAAAAATAAATAAAATAAAATATGGGAACCATTTTAAAGTCTAAAGACAGTAAAACCAACACAGCCATTTTAACTGCTCATCCAAAAGATGAGTGTGGGTCACACTATTCCAAACCACTTTCAATAACAGCAAAACGAATAAATCACACTTCTCTGATTAGAAGGCTAAGAAAGATTGATCCCCCATTCAGGGAAGCTGGGGCTCGTTCCATGCTGAAGAAGGCTGACAAGTTTCTATACTGAACAGATATACCTATCCGTTCTGATCTGAGAGTCAATAAAAACCATTTTATGCTCCCCTCTAAAAGTACTTCTTTATCTTACCTACTTGCTCACTCATTCATTCATTCATCCATTCTATTCGACAAATATTTATTAAGGCTGTTATGAGACTGTTCTAGGTGCTGGAATTGCACAAGGGTGACCAACTGCCCTGGTTGGTTTGCCCCAGAACTAACCCAGGTTCAGCACTGCAAGTCCTGTGTCCTGGGAAACCCCTGCATCCTGGGCCATCATTGGTCATCCTAGAGCCTCCATCAGTGAGGTGAGGTTGAAATTTTAGCTAGGGAGGCCCCAGAATGGTCACTTTCAAGAAAAGACCTAGAGCACCTAAGGACAATAGCCACGTGGCTACCTTGCAGAAGAGCAGTCCAGAAAGTCCAAACCCAGATCCAGGCACATGTGTTAACTCATCAAACACCTCCCACAACTCTGAAAGTAGGTTCTGTTATTATTTCTACTGATGAGGAAAGCAAGGAGCGTCCTTCCCCAAGGGAATTCCATCCTGGGAATGTTCAAGGAGCAGCCAAGAAGCCAGGGCTGCTGGAGACACAGTGAGGGGGAGAACAGCAGGAGATGAAACCCGAGCAATAAGCAGAGTCCGACTGTGAGGACTTTGGCTTTTCCTCTGAGCGATAAGGGAGGACACTGTAAGGTTTTGAACAGGAAAGGGACAGGCTCGCTTTGGCTGTTGCGTTAAAAATAACCCACAAAGGAATAAGAGCAGAGACGGGGGACTTAGCATTTAAATAATCCTTTTGAAAGTTCTAGTCCCTCTCAGCTGTGGCAGGAAGCTGAGGAAAAGGTTACAGTCTGTTTTTGTGGGCACAGTTTCATCTTTTAAAAAAGAAAGTAGGTAGGAGTCTTTACTCTTTCCTGTTTCAATTATGACTGTTGACTTTCAATTTCACAATGAGAGGGAAGCAGTTTCAAAAATGAAGACTATAAATGGTGTTAGCTAAATCAAAACTCTCACAGTGACATGAATGTCCAGCCATAGAGGGGTGTTAGGCTGTGGGGCCTGGGGTCAGACTGCCTGAGTTTGGATCTCAGCCTGGCTACTTATAAGCTAGGTGCCTTGAACAAGTGATTTAGCTTGGGGAAGGAAGCTCCTTGCTTTCCTAGTTGGTAGAAATAGTAGCTGTATCTACTTTTAGAGTTGTAGGAGGTATGCAATGAGTTAACACGTAAACCTGGAGCAGAGTAAGTACTCATTAATGTTTAGCATTATTATAGTTATTAAGTCACCCAGGAATAGATGCTCAGCTTTATAACAGAGGTGGGCTTTCAGAGACAAGGCTGGTGTCTTATTACCATATCCTTTCCAGTTCTGAGCGTAAGATTTGTTGAATGAGTAAATAACTGTTACTAAAGCATCAGTCACCATATTTTATGTACTAAAAATTTTTTTGAATTAAGAACGTAAGAACGTGCAACTAGGCCGGGCGTGGTGCCTCACACCTGTAATCCTAGCACTCTGGGAGGCCGAGGTGGGAAGATCGCTTGAGGTCAGGAGTTTGAGACCAGCCTGAGCAAGAGTGAAACCCCATCTCTACTAAAAATACAAAAATAAGCCGGGTGTCGTGGTGGCACGTACCTGTAGCCCCAGCTACTTGGGAGGCTGAGGCAGGAGGATCGCCTGAGCCCAGGAGTTTGAGGTTGCTGTGAGGTAGGTAGATGCCACGGCACTCTAGCCTGGGCAACAGAGTGAGACTCTGTCCCAGGAAAAAAAGAAAAGAAAAAGAGCATACAAGTAGAAGATTATTTTTTGCTTTGGAAAGTAAATACTTAGATCCTAGATACATAAGAGATTATTTAGGAAATGAACTCTTATTCAAT
>CAUYMX010099508.1:0-35076 GCA_963573855.1 Lepilemur septentrionalis | reverse complement strand
CCCAGCTACTCGGGAGGCTGAGGCAGAAGGATTGCTTGAGCCCAGGAGTTTGAGGTTGCTGTGAGCTAGGCTGACGCCACGGCACTCACTCTAGCCCGGGCAACAGAGTGAGACTCTGTCTCAAAAAAAAAAAAAAAAAAGAAAGGATCAGTGAACTTGAAGACATATCAATAAAGAACAGAGAGAAAAACAGAGAAAGAAGAGCAAAATCAACCCAAAGCATGCAGAAGGAAAGAAATAATAAATATTAATATAGAAATCAATGAAACTAAAAACAAAAAAGGGGAAAATTTCTAAACCAAAATCTGGTTCTTTGAGATCAATAAAATTGATGAACCTCTAGCAATATGGGCAAAAAAGAAAAGAGATAAAATGCAAATTTTCCAATACAGGAATGAAGGAGGAGATATCATCATAGACCCTACAGACATTAAGAGGACAATAAAGGAATACTCTGAAAATACTATGCACATAAGGCCAACAACTTAGGAAATGGACCAATCCCTTTAAAAATCACAAACTACCAAACTCAATCTATAAGAAAAATAGGTAACATGGATATTCCTACATTAATTAAAGAAATTTCATCTGTAATTTAAAAAACAAGAGGCAAAAAAAGAAGTCTTTTGGAAAAAATTTCCAGGCCAAGATGGTTTCACTGGAGAATTCTACCAAACATTTAAGGAAGAATTACAGCAAGTTTACATACTCTCTTCTGAAAATAGAAAAGAAGAAAATACTTCTCAACTTACGTTGTGAGGCCAGTATTACCCTAATATCAAAACCAAACAAAAATATTACCCCAAAAAAGAAAACTACAGGCCAGTATCTCAGGAAATAAGATGCAAAATTCCTCAAAAAAATATTAGCAAAGCAAATCCAACAATGTACAAAAAGAATTGTGCCAGGTGTGATAACTCAAGCCTTTAATCCCAACTACTCTGGAGGCTAAGGTGGAAGGATCACTTGAGGCCAGGAGTTCCATGCTCAGGAAAATCAGCAAGAAAAAATCAAATAATCCCCAAAAGTGGGCAAAGGACATGAACAGAAACATTTCAAAAGAAGATAAACTTATGGCCAAGAAATATGAAAAAATGCTCAACATCTCTAATCATCACAGAAATGCAAATCAAAACCACAATGACATATCACTTAACTCCAGTGAGAATGGCTTTTATCAAAAAGTCCCAAAACAACAAATGTTGGTGTGGATGCGGAGAGACAGGAACACTCATACACTGTGGATGGGACTGCAAACTAGTGCAACCTCCATGGAAGAAAATATGAAGATACCTCAAAAAATTAAAACTACCACTTGATCCAGCAATCTCACTACTGGGCATCTACCCAAAGGGAAAAAAAAATGACATTCTATAATAAAGACATCCGCATGTGAATGTTTGTAGCAGCACAATTCACAATTGCAAAGACGTGGAAACAACCCAAGTGCCCACTGATACATGAGTGGATTAATAAAATGTGGTATATGTATACCATGGAGTTCTACTCAGCCACAAAGAAACAATGGTGATCTAGCACCTCTCGTATTATCCTGGATGGAACTGGAGCCCACTCTACTAAGTGAAGTATCACAAGAATGGAAAAACAAGCACCACATGTACTCACCAACAAATTAGTACTAACTGATCAACATTTATGTGCACATATGGAAGTAACATTCATCTGGTGTTGGGAGGTGGGAAGGGGGATGGGTGTATTCACACCTAATGGGTGCGGTGAGCACTGTCTGGGGGATGGGCACATTGTAGCTCTGATACAGGTAGGGCAAAGGCAATATATATAACGCGAATGTTTGTACTCCCCTAATATTCTGAAATTAAAAAAAAAGAAAAATAAATCAATATAATCCACTATATCAACAGTCTCAATAAGGAATACCACATGATCTTATCAATTGACACAGAAAAAAAATTTGACAAAATTCAATATCCATTAATGATAAAAGTTCTCAGCATGTCAAAACTGCTCCAACTAATAAGCTTAGCAAGGTCACCGGACACACATCAACATAGAAAAATCAATTATATTTCTGTATACCAGCAATGAACAATTTCAAACCAAAATTTTAAAAATCATTTATAATAGCTTTTAAAAAAGGAAATATTAAGGTATAAATTTAATAAAGTATTAATATGTTTGGGTCTGTAGGCTAAAAATTTAAAAACACTGATGAAAGAATTCAAAGACCTCAATAAATAGAGAGACATACCATATTTATGAATATAAAAAGAAAAATATTTATTTACAAGTATTTTTGTCATAGCACTATTTTATAAATACGAAATAATTCAGTGAAATATACTTTCATTAAAAATGATGGTATAGATGTAACAGAAGTCAAGGCTGTACAAAAATTAAAAAAGAAAAAAAAATTGAATAAAAAAATGGTCTAGAGATACACCTACTGATAAAGATGTTCATTATGTTTACTAAGTGAAAAGTAAGTTCTAGGATATTACGTATAGTATAAGTCCATTTTTGTAAAAGGAAAAATACATATATGGATATATACAAAGATATACATTAAACTATTAAGAATGACCAGGAGTGGTGGCCCATACTAGTAATCCCAGCACTTTGGGAGGTCAAGGCAGGAGGATTACTTTAGGCTGGGAGTTCAAGACCAGGCTGGGCAACACAGCAAGACCCCATCTCTATAAAAAATTTTAAAAATTAGCTGAGTATGGTGATGTGCACTTGTATTCCTAACTACTTGGGAGGCTGAGGCAGGAGGATTGCTTGAGCCCAGGAGTGGTGGCTGCAGTGAGCTACAATTGTGCCACCACATTCCAGCCTGGATGACAGAGCAAGACCTAGTCTCTTAAAAAAAAAAAAAAAAAAAAAGTGTGTGTGTGTTTGTTTGTATAGTATGCATGTATATAAAGAATGGTTGGAATTTTCCTGTATAGTAATCTGTATTGGAATGGAGGGTTATTTTTGTTTTGTTTTGTTTTACTTTATGCTTGTCTATATTTCTTTCTTACTGTATTTTTGAAAAGCATGTATTACTTGTGTAACAAAACCAAGCTTATAGTTTTTAAAGATAAAGTTAAAAATTATGTATGTGAATCTCTGTAGCTATGTAAAGAAGATATATATTTAACTGGAAGAAAAATGGCAGACTGGGAAAAGGGATTTGCAACATATATGACAAAGGATTATGACTGATGCCTGGGTCCATTATGGAAAATTAAAACTATTCTGAGTATTTACAACAAAGTGAAGTTAATATAGAGAAATGGATACACATTAAGAAATCTAACAGAGTATAATAAAGCAGCTCACAGATTTACAACTTTAAGAAGCCATTATCAACACTGGGGAGGTGGGATTACCAGAAGCAGGAGTATCTGGTGGGAGCAGGATTATCTGCGGTGGACTCCCCAACCGGAGCAAGAGCCACAAAGGAGATATACCCTTTGCCATCTGAAGCATGAAGGAAAAATACCCTGGTTTCTCATTTCCTCTTTCCAGGGCTTCCTCTTGGCCAAATCTAGCTAGAAGCTCACTTACACAGAAACCAGGAAAAAAAAATGTGTTTTTTCCTAGGTGTCAGACACCCCTGCAACACAGAGTAGAGCCGGGAAAGAACAAGGAATGGATCTGACAAAAACAGGCCAAGGGTCAGCACAGGTTATTACAAAACAGGCCTATAGATAAGAAAGAAAAACGAATTCCAGGAGAAAAATGGACAAAGGACATGAATATGCAATTCACTAATGGCCAACAAACAAATTAAAATGTCTGATGATCCAAGATCAATATGTCAGCAGGGAGAAAAAATAAAAAGTAAAATGTCTGATGAAACTGATAAAGAAATTCAAATAAAAACAAGGAGATACGAATTTTTTCAGATAGGCAAAGATGAAAGGTTGATAAAGATGTGGGAAAATGGATACTTATTGGTGGTGTGAATATAAATCCACGCAACTTTTCTACTTTGAGGTATTTATCCCAAGGAGCTCAGTCAATATAGAAATATATCTCTTCTAGAATGTTCATTAGATGACAACTTAAACAATTTATGGTATACACATATTGTACAATGGAATACAGCATAGCCATTTAACGGGATGGTATATATCTATATTTATTAACAAAGAACTTTTAGACATATTGAATAAAAAATGCAGAATACAAAACAGCATATACAGTATGAGCTTATTCATATAAATCGATGTATGACTGAGAGTCGTTTAAAATGATTTTTACCAAAATGTTGGTAGTTGCCTCTCAATGATTTTTACTTTCTTCCTGGTACTCTTTAGTATTCCTTGAATTTTCTATATGATTATGTATTGTGTTACCTTTGTCATTACAGAAAATATAAAGCTATCTTTATAATAGAAAAAATGATGAAAATTTGTATTACAAAGCAATATGATTATAATATATAAATATTGCAGTAATATCTGACTGAATTGTCCCCCCCCTAGAAATTATGCAAAACAATAGAGAGATATTGGGGGACAGGGGAGCCTGGAAGACCCATATTCAGCAAAACTAGAAGACAAAAAGTTACTAGAGACTCCAAGACCTATGTAAGGGCTACTAAGAGTAGCTGAGATTGGGCAGAAGTTTCATGGGAAGGGGCACCTGGTGTGTTTAAGGGAACCAGCAGCAGCAAATACCAGAAACATCAGCAAAAATACTCTCTGCAGATAAGCAGTTCATGCCAAAGTGAAAAAAAATATATTTGTTGTCTGAAACAACCAGAGCAGGAATAGGGATAAAAAGAACTGATGTTGGGTTAGTGCTACAGGCAACATCTTAGAAAGAGAAGGTACTGAGTATCCAAAAGAATGTCTGGGAAACTCAGATATGGAAAAGCTCAGAAAGTAGATGAAAAGCTCACAAAATGCAGAGGCCATGTCCCCTGTATGCAATGACTGGTGATGATTTCAGGGAGCACAGGTCTGGAAGCAGAAGCCCTACAGGGCCACTTTAGAACAGAGAAGCAAAGGAGGAGGCAGGGCTACGCAAAAACCACAAAGAGGCAGCTGCAAACCTTTGCACCATGAAGCCTGGAAGACTGCCCTGACCCTTCTTGCCCCTCCTTCACAGGAAGACCCTTGCAAGTGATGGGTCCAGGAGAACACAACTCGTTCAATAATGGATTCTAAAATGAAAGAAAGTAAAAGGAAGGGACACTTTTGTATGGGCTGAATTGTGTCCCTCCAAAATTCTTACGCTGACGTTCTAACCTCCAGTACTTATGAATGTGACTGTATTTGGACATAAGCTCTTTAAATAAGTGATTAAGTTAAAATGAGACTGCGCATGGTGGCTCATGCCTGTAATCCTAGCACTCTGGGAGGCCAAGGTGGGAGGATCGCTCAAGGTCAGGAGTTCAAGACCAGCCTGAGCAAGAGCGAGACCCCCATCTCTACTAAAAATAGAAAGAAATTAGCTGGACAACTAAAAATATATATAGAAAAAATTAGCCGAGCATGGCGGCGCATACCTGTGGTCCCAGCTCCTTGGGAGGCTGAGGCAGGAGGATCACTTGAGCCCAGGAGTTTGAGGTTGCTGTGAGCTAGGCTGATGCCATGGCACTCTAACCCGGGCAACAGAGTGAGACTCTGTCTCAAAAAAAAAAAGAAAAAAAAGTTAAAATGAGGTCTTTAGGAGAGGAAATTTGGACATGGAGAGATATCAGAAATGTGTGTGTGCACAGAACAAAGACCGTGTGAGGACAGAGCGAGAAGGTGGCCACCTGCAAGCCAAACAGAGGCCTCAGAAGAAAGCAAACTTGCCCACACTACGATCTTAGGCTTCTAACCTCTAAAACTGAGAAAATAAATTTCTGTTGTTTCAGCCATCTATCTGTGGCATTTTGTTATGTAAACTAATACAACCTTTGATACAAAATTACTATGAAAATGGTAGAAAAGAGTAGCAAAACTTACTGATAGACAACAGACACCGGAAAACTGATGGCCGCAGAACAAATGAAACTGGGATTATACATTCTGCCTTGACATTTAAAAACCTATATGAATTATCTCCATAAAGGACAAACAAAAATACAAATTTAGGAATTCAGGGAAGAGATTGCAAGATAAAAGGAGAAGAAGAGACAAAACTGACAAAATCCAGGAAAGGAGGAGAGGGAAAAAATAACTATCAAAGAAATGAAGATGAAACTAAAAAGAGCTCAAATAAAAATGAATACTATGAAAGATACATTAACCATATAAAGGATAAAAATGAGAAAAGCAAACTATACAATAAAGAATTAGAGGGAAAATAATATAATAGCTATACAACATAAACAAAGGTGATCTAATACATGCACAATTGAAATTTCCAAAGAAGATAACCAAAATATTAGAACAAAATCTGTATGTAATGATATATAAATAAAAACTACTGAATTTAAAAATAAGAAAAGAGGCCGGGTACGGTGGCTCACGCCTGTAATCCTAGCACTCTGGGAGGCCGAGGCGGGTGGATTGCCCAAGGTCAGGAGTTTGAAACCAGCCTGAGCAAGAGCAAGACCCCGTCTCTACTAATAATAGAAAGAAATTAATTGGCCAACCAAATATATATAGAAAAAATTAGCCGGGCATGGTGGCGCATGCCTGTAGTCCCAGCGACTTGGGAGGCTGAGGCAGAAGGATCACTTGAGCCCAGGAGTTTGAGGTTGCTGTGAGCTAGGCTAACGCCACGGCACTCTAGCCCGGGCAACAAAGTGAGACACTGTCTCAAAAAAAAAAAAAAAAAAAAAAAGAATGTTGGTTGGGTCAGTAGTGACAGCCACACTGTCCCCCATCCTCCAGCAAGCTTCGGGCCTCGTTGGTGGACCCTGGACAGCTGAAGATCCTGACAGGCGACTGGTTCCAGGAAGCACGCTCCCAACGGCACCACCATGCACACTTCGGCTCTGACCTTGTCCGAGCCTCTATCCGCAGAAAGAAGAGCTCCAGGGGTGAGGGGAGATCTTTGCAGTCCAGGGCGCTGGCTGTCTGTGGACAGAGGAGGAGGGCCCCTGGGCTCCCGTCCTGGCTGCCCCAATACTGTGTGTCTTTCGGTAGCTAATGCCTTTCCATGGGCTATGGGAGGTGGGTGGGCATCTCCAAGGGGCTCTGCTGTGAGTCACAGGCACATTCCCTGAGAAAGGGGCTCATGGAGCTTCTCACCTGGGCCCAGGAGACCAGGCTGTGGCCAGCGATGGGGAGGCTGAGGCTGCTGGGAAAGAGAGCGAAGAGGAGCCAGAGCACAGGTGAGGACGAGACTCAGAGAGGAGAGAAGCTGCCTACCTGCCACTCCAGTCCCCTCCCTGAAAACTATGTCTCCCTACTCCTAGGCCCCCCATAGATGAGGCCCCCCAAGAGAGGCTCAAGGAGACTGAGGTGAGTAACAAAGGAAGGAGTTACTAAATGAGTACACAGTGCCCCTGGAATGGAGGTGGAATGTTCGTGGGCAAAAGCCTGGGCCGGGGAAGCAGGAGACCTGGGACACTCCTTCCCTTGTCTGGGGCCTCAGCATCCTCCTGGGTGAAAGGGTGATGTGGACCCGGCCTTTAAGGGAACTTGTGAATATTAGGAAAGGGGCAAGACTGAGCTGGGAGGTTGGGGACTCAGATGGTACTGTGCCACCCCCCACACTCCAGTGAGAGCCTGGGAGTTAGGCCTGGCAGGCTAGGTGTGAGGGGTGTGAGGTACAGGTCTGACTGGTCCTGCAGCTCTGCCCTGAGGGCTGCCCTAAATCTGAAACTAGGGTATCTGGCGGGAGCCTCTGACCGGTTCACCCCAGCATGACCTTTGACCCTTCCTCACTAGGCCCCCACTGTGACCTCTACCCCTCCTTTCCTTCAGGGACCTGATTTCCCATCGCCATATGTCCCCCTAAAGGCTTCAGATCAGGAGGAGGAGCCCCAGGCCCAGGAAGGTGAGTGGGAGCATGTGTTGGGGCACACAGAGAGGCTTCAGGGATCAGAGGCAGCTCTAACTGGCCCCAAACACCCGTGTTCACCCTTCTCCTCCCACCTTGTGTGTGGGGGTTCCATGTGGCTTCCGTGAGCAACCACTGGGCAGCACTGGGGCCTGAATCTGCAGGTCACCAGAGTTGTAAACCAGTCCCTCCAAATTTGCTCAAGGGCGGGCAGGAGAGGGGCTCGCTCAGCAGCCTGTGCTCCACCCCAGCCCCAGGCCATGGGGTCGTGCAGGTCTCCGCGGAGGAGGCGGACCCGGAGCTGGAGCCCGCGTCTGGGGTAGAGAAGGAGCTACTGCCCCCGCCAGCCCAGGTAGGCGGGAGCGGCCTGCGGCTGCTCTCAAGACCCGGAGCGGACTTCGGGCGGGAAGTGCTCCTCCCAAGGCTACGAGCCATCTGCGACCCCGTGCGGTCGGGGCAGGGGAAGGGAAAGAGTGGGCGCTCCCGACACTTCCCTCTCCGGACCCAGGCTGCACCCAAGATCCTGGAGAACGGGGAGGAGGCCCCGGGGTCTGGGCCCGCACTGGACCGCATGCTCAGCAGCAGCTCCTCGGTGTCCAGCCTGAACTCCTCCACGGTGAGGGGGTGAGGGAGAGCGCCTGGGGGAGACTGGAGGTGGGCGCTTCCTCCCTCCTCGTCCCGACGCACAGCCCCAGCTGGACCCTTTCCTCGCCCCGGGACCCAGCGCTCCCGCCCCCATGCCGGGGTCTGAACCCTTTGTGCTCCCCCAGCCCCGACGTGAGCCCCGCGCGCGCCCTGACTCCCGCCCTCCCCCGCCCGCAGCTGAGCGGCAGCCAGATGAGCCTGTCGGGGGAGGCCGAGGCGGTGCCGGTGCGCGGCTCCCTGCACCTCGCGCTGCACTACGAGCCGGGCGCCGCCGAGCTGCGCGTGCACGTGATCCAGTGCCAGGGCCTGGCCGCCGCGCGGCGCCGCCGCTCCGACCCGTGAGTGCCCGGCCCGGCTCCCCTGCGGGCGGTGCGGGGGCGCGAGGGGGCGGCTCTCACAGCCCCACACGCCACTCAGCTTTCTCGGCCTCGGGTGCCCCGTCTTCAAAATGGGAATGGCAGCGTGTGGGAGGCGTGGGGCTGCGTGAGGTGATCCCGTAAGACGCCCGCAGCGCGAGGCCCAGGGCCGGGGGAGCAGGCTGGCAGGGCCCCTCCTGACCGCGGGCCCTCACCTCCCCCGGCCCAGCTACGTCAAAAGCTACCTCCTCCCGGACAAGCAGAGCAAGCGCAAGACGGCCGTGAAGAAACGGAATCTGAACCCGGTCTTCAACGAGACTCTGCGGGTAAGGCCGAAACGACGGTGCGGGCCCCTCTTTAATGAGCAGGATGCGCCTTCCTGCGGGCCGGCATGGCGGGGGCACCCTCCATGCTGCCAGAGCGTCGGCAGGGCGGCCCCCATTAACGCGTTCCCCATTGTGTCAGTCTTTAAAAAAACATTTTTTTAAAACTAGTTAAGGCCGGGCGCGGTGGCTCACGCCTGTAATCCCAACGGTTTGGGAGGCCGAGGTGGGAGGATCGCTTGAGGCCAGGAGTTTGAGATTACAGTGGGCTAGGATGACCACTGCACTCCAACCTGGGCGACAGAGCGAGACCCTGTCTGAAAAAAAAAAAAAAAAAAGACTAGTCCAGTGCGGTAGTGAGAAAGGGGAAAGAGTAGAACAAGGAGTTCTATTTGTAACTGAACAATCAATTGAGAGAACTTGGGACCTTCGGCCCAGCCCAGTTTGTTCGTCTTGTGGTAGGCGTGGTGATAGTCCAGGCCCCTATTAATGCCCTGTGGGGCTCCCCAGGATTCCATCCTGCTAGGAGAGTAGTAGGACCCGCCGCAGTCAACACTCCGGGCCACCAGCGCAGCTCCACTAAAACGCACCTCCTGTCCCCAGTACTCAGTCCCGCAGGCCGAGCTCCCGGGCCGCGTGCTGAGCCTATCGGTGTGGCACCGCGAAAGCCTGGGTCGCAACATCTTTCTGGGCGAAGTCGAAGTGCCCCTGGACGCGTGGAATTGGGATTCTGAGCCCACCTGGCTCCCCCTACAGCCGCGGGTGAGGCAGCGGGGCGCGTGGGGAGACCTGCGGCACGGATCGCCCGCTTTCACCCTACTGGGCTTTCCAGAGCCTCCCATGCCCTCACAACCTTACGCCCCTTGCCTGCGGGTGCTAGGATCCCCAAGGCCCTTCTCTGGAGGCCCCGCCCCCGCCAACCATACGCCATTGGTTATGGAGACCCCACCCCTTTGAGGCCCTTTCCCTTAGGCCCTTCACCCACCCCACGACAAGCCCACCTCCCGCAGGTCCCACCCTCTCCCGACGAGCTTCCCAGCCGCGGGCTGCTCTCCCTGTCCCTCAAGTATGTCCCCGCCGGCTCGGAGGGTGAGTGACTGCCCCGCGAGATGCAAAGCTGGACGGGCCCTGGGAGGCGGGAGACTCCTGCCGGCTGGGGTGGCCTCTGTCTGCGGGGCGGGCCTGAGCAGAGCCTCTCCGCAGGCGCGGGACTGCCCCCGAGCGGGGAGCTGCACTTCTGGGTGAAGGAAGCTCAGAATCTCATCCCACTGCGCTCAGGATCCCTGGATACTTACGTGCAATGGTGAGGCGCACAGGGTGCTCCCTGCTTTCCTTCCTTTTGCAGTGGAGCTCCCAACCTCTGAACCCCTAGTAATCAACCCTTGACCCCCCCCCCCAGTCTGTGCTATGACAACTGAGCAGGGGTGAAGGGACCAGCTTGAGCAAAGGCCTGGAGTCAGGAAAATTGAGGACACCTTTGAGGAGCTGCATTTCAGGGTGCCTGGGGCCTGTAGGACTTGAAGAGCTGAGGCTGAGAGGCAGCAGGAGCCCCTCCATGGAGAACCTGGAAGGCCAGGCTGTGGGGCTTGGTCCCGAACTTGTAGTTCAGTGGTTTTCAAAGTAAGCTTTCAGGGGTACCTCTAGGGGTGCCTCCAGGTGTTGCCCCACCCTCAGAAAGAGAAATGGAGGTAGACCAATCCTGTTCTGAGCTCCTAACCCTGATTCAGCCAGAGGCATTCTGTTTTCTTTCGAGTATTGTACCTTTGAGCAATATTTTCTTTTGCAGAAAGAGTTCCAAGGCTATGAAAACTTTGGAAACTACGGTGTGGAGTAGGGGGGTGGAGTAACAGAGAGCCAGTGAAAGTCACTGAGCCAGAAAGCAGAATTGCATTTCAGAGACATCACTCTGGGGTCTTTAAAAGGCAGGAGTCCTGAGAGGAGGCTGGTGCAAAGGCCCCAGGGCAGTGAGGGCTTGAGGCCAGGTCTCAGGCAGGAGCCAGGGGACATGGACATACCTGAGGGAGAATGGGTAGGACTTGGTGACTGGTTGCCTCTAGGGAAGTGTGAGGGGTTGGTGATCACCTGATGCCAGCTCCCCTCCCCCACAGCTCGGTGCTGCCTGATGACAGCCGGGCCAGCCGCCAGCGTACCAGAGTGGTGCGTCGCAGCTTCAGCCCCGTGTTTAACCACACCATGGTTTACGACGGCTTTGGGCCTGCTGACCTGCGCCAGGCTTGTGCTGAGCTCTCCCTCTGGGACCACGGGGCCCTGGCCAGCCGCCAGCTGGGTGGCACACGCCTCAGCCTGGGCACTGGTAAGCAGGGCAGGGCCATGAGGGGAGCCAATACTGGGCAGCCTTGGGCACTTCTCTGCCCTTCCTGAGCTTTGCACTCCACTGAAAAGTGGGAGTGACTGGGAACAGTGCGTAATCTGGGACCAGGCAGGTGTTTCTTGGGCCCTGAGGTGCCCAGCATGACCATGCCCTCCACCCCTGCTCACCCACATCCAGGCAGCAGCTACGGGCTCGAGGTGCCCTGGATGGATTCCACACCTGAGGAGAAGCAGCTGTGGCAGACACTCCTGGAGCAGCCGTGCGAGTGGGTGGATGGCCTTCTACCCCTCAGAACCAACCTGGCCCCCAGGACGTAGCCCTACCCAGCCCTCTCTCTGGACTTCCATCTCAGGGTCTGCACTTAGCTAAAGTCAATAAAGTCTGCTTCGAAGGAAATAAAGGGCTGGTGTCTGCTGGGAGAGAGAGGAGGGAAGGTGACGGGAGGAAAGAGCCAGGGAAGTGAGAGGGGCCAGATTAAGAAACTTCAGACTCTGACACAAAGACCTTGGGGCTGTTCCTAGGATACCCACACACCCCCCTCCAAAATTTTCAGGACAAGGGTGCAAAAGTGTTCTGTTTAATAATCTCTGTCTGGTAGTGCTTAGTGTGCTTGGGTGTCTCTGGTTGGTTCCCCCCACTGGGGTTAGGCCTGGGCCCTACCCTGGCCCCCACCCTCCTGGCCTCCTGCAGTTGCCCATGGGTCTTGGGATGGGCACATCAGAAGCAGCTTGCATCTTCTTCTCTAGTCATCCATCCTCATGTCTGTCCTGCCTCTGATGTGCTCACTCAGCCTCCCAGGGTTCAGGGGTAACTGGCATGGATCCTGCTCGCTGTGCCAAGATGGCTCTCCAGATGCGGCATACCATCCCTCCCCTGGGGGTAGTGGGCTCAATGTGGCTCAGCCAGAAGGCCCTGGGCTCTCTCTGATACCCACTGTCTCCCCGATACCCCCTCTGTCCTCAGGGGACCCAGGTGCCCCTGTGGTTTCCAGGCAAGAACCCAGGCAGGCCTGCAGCTGGCCAGCATGAGGCCATATGGATGGTTCATCCCTGAAGGGCACAAGATGTACCTGATGCGGGTGTAGATGAGGTCATCTCGAGTGGCACAGGAGAGCAGGGCATGGAGGGTGAAGCTGTGGTTCAGCAGCTGGTTGTGGACAAAGACCCACAGAAACAGGGACAGGTAAAATTCCAGAAAGATGTGTCCAAAGACCCAGGTACTAGCTCCTTTCTTTCTTTCTTTCTTTTTTTTTTTTTTTTTTTGACTGAGTCTTACTCTGTTGCCCGGGCTAGAGTGCCATGGTGTCAGCCTAGCTCACAGCAACCTCAAACTCACGGGCTCAAGCGATCCTTCTGCCTCAGCCTCCCGAGTAGCTGGGGCTACAGGCATGCACCACCATGCCTGGCTAATGTTTTGTGTATATATATATATTTTTTTAGTTGTCCAGCTAACTTCTTTGTACTTTTAGTAGAGACGAGGTCTTGCTCTTGCTCAGGCTGGTCTCAAACTCCTGAGCTCAAACAATCCATCCGCCTCGGCCTCCCAGAGTGCTAGGATTACAGGCATGAGCCACTGCGCCTGGCCATACTAGCTCCTTTCTACTGCAAAAATACTGAGGCAGATCTCCCTCTTTTTCTGGGGCTCAGTTTTCTCATCTGTACAATGGGAGGAGTATTCTAGGTGCTCTTCCATTTTTGAGATTATCTACATCAGAGGGAACAGTGAGAAGAGCTGACAAACAGAGATGCAGTCTGTGGTTCTTGGGGTTAGGGATAGCCAGCAGCCCCCCTCACCGTTTGGATGGTGGCTGAATCCACACTCAGTTCCTGTAGCCACTGCACCAGGCCCTGGTCCGTTGGGAGAGCAGCTGTCAAGAAGTCAGGTGATGAACCCTGTGTGCCTCCTGCTAGAAGCTGCCCCACACCCACCACTAGTGTTCTCCAGCCAGTCGCTCACCTGGGGGCTCTGAGGCCAGGGCATTGGTTCTGGCCTCCTCATTCACCCGCTGTAGCGCCCGCTGCACCAGGGCCTGGAACTCCCGTTCCTTCTCAACCAGGACCTGGCGAAGCCTGTCGAAGGGCAGGAGCGCAAAGAGTAGAATGGAGTGGCGAATGGAGAATGGGTTTACGCTGGCGCGGAGCCTATGGGCGATTCCAAGGGGCTTTACCTATCAGTCTCTGCTCGCAGGAGGCTCAGCTGCACCATGAGAGGTGGGGGGCCCTGCGCAGGTTCCGCGGGGAGGGGGCTCTGCTGGACCCGGGTCTCCTGTTGCTTCTGCTGGGACTCCCCCTCTTTACTCAACTCTGACCTCGATGGGACTGCCTCCTCCACCTCTGCCAGTCCAAGTAGGGTGAGCTCAGGCAGGGGCAAGAACGCCCGTTTGGGACCCCCAGACACCGGCGAGGGCCTGTGGGCTTGGGTACCGGGCTCTTTGCCCGGCCCAGTGTGAGTCCGGTCCATTTAGCCTCGCCCCCACCGGCTGCAGCCAGTTCCTGTGGATCCCGGCCCCCGCAAGCCAAGCCCCTGCCCACCCCATTTGGCATTCACCACGCCCCCAAGGGCCACATCCTCGCCGCGGGCCGGGCCCCTCCCGCGCCTACCCGGGCTCAGCACAGCCAGGGCAGCCCGAACCGCGCGGCTGAGCAGCGAGTCCAGCACGAACATCCAATGTGGGCGGATCTGGCGCCTGCGGAGGATCTGCTTCACCTAGTTGGGGGGAGGGGGATGCTGAGACTGCAGAGCCCCAACTAGAGGTGGGGCTAGAGCTGGAAAGGCCAGAAAGTCTTCTGCAGAGGCAAGTGGGGTGGGCGGGCTTGGGGTGAACGGAAGGGCTGGGAAGCTAGGACTGGGCAGACGTCCCTTTCCTGATGGCCCTGTCTTCAGGGAAGAGACACAGAATCTTGGAACATAAAGTTCTTGCACATTTCCAGCCACAGGGAGCTCACTGTCTGTTACTGGGTAGCCCTAACTGCCAGAAAGCCCCCTCACCGCATCCGGGAAGGCAAAGAGCAGTCCGTGCAGAATTGTAGGCCCAAGGCCCTTGGCTCGAAGCTGCCCTTGCAGCGCCCGAAGCTCCTGGACCAGCTGCCGGCGGTTGGGAGTGTGGATGTGCGCCCCGAGGCAGCGCAGCAGCTGTTCCACATGATCCCTGCCCAGACTGGAACCCTGAGAAGGAAGAGAAGTGTTGTCAGCCGGTGTCCCCACCCGATGTCCCCACCCTAGCCAAGAGAAATGCTGCGGGTGTGGGGAGGTCATCTGCAGGAGTCCTGTTCATACTCAACCATCAGGGGGCTCTGGGGTGGGCCGCCCACCTGCTCCTGCTTCTGCTCCAGGAGCAGATTCTCTGCCAGCGTGGCCAGCTCCTGCTCCAGCACCTCGGCCAGCATGGCCCGGCGCTTGCTCTCCTGGTGCAACAGGGTCAGCCCTGAACTCTCCTCCGGGGATGCGGGCTCCTCAGCCCCAGGCTCCTCCGGCACCCTGGGCACAATACAATGGGGTGCGGCTGATGGAGGGCTGGCAGCAACACCGTCCAGCCGCCTCTGCCACACAGTTTGAATCCTGGGCTTCTTACTCTGATGCCTACCTCACAGGCATAAAAAGAAATAAACCCAGCACTGAGGAGGCACAACAAGTACAAGTTAGAGTTTCTAGGACAGGGCACAGCAGGCACAGAATGCCATCCTTGGCACGTGGCAAGGTGCCCACGCTCCCAAGGAGGGCTTTTTCTGGAAGGAGTACAAAGGCAAAACTAAGCAAATGAAACCCACCCCTAGGACCCCAGGCTCTCACCGGAGCTGGCTGGTGTCTCCATAACTGAGGCAGCGCTTCGGTGGGCTGGGTGGGTGTTGAGAGGGTGCCTGAGGGCATGGGAAAGTCTGGGACTGGGTGGTTGAGTCAGCTGAAGGAGTGGAACTGGTGGAAGGGGCATCTGAGGGAGGGACAAGGCTGTCAGCTGCCCCCCCCCCAGCCCTGTCACCTCCATGGCTCCTCAGCCCTCCAGTGTGCTCCCTTCCCCCATGCCCAAAGAACCTGAGGGCCGTGGAGCATGTTGGGGGGAGCCAGGGCTGCGGCTCCTCTTCCCAGGCTGTAGGAAGGGGTCCCTCAGTAGTGCTTGGGCGCTGGCTCGGAGGTGGGGGTCTGGTTCAAAAGTTTGAAGGAGGAAGGCTTGGGCTTCAGCAGACAGAGAACTGGGCATTGGTGGATGCACCTTGTACATGCCCACCTGGGGGGGGAGGGAAAACAGGGGTCAAGTTTAGAAGTGTTGAAGGCCAGTCTGACCCCACCTCACCTCCATGGGCCAGACCCTACGCAGTCTCACCTGAAACATGGCAGCCTGTGGGCTCCCCAGCTCGTGGAAGGGTGGGCGACCTGTGGCCATCTCAATTACAGTGCAGCCCAATGACCAGATGTCAGCCGCCTTCCCATACCCTCGTGGGCCCTGGTCAATGATTTCTGGAGCCATATACTGCAGGGTCCCTAGGACAGGAGCAGGAGAAACAATGTCTGTCTAGACTTTTTCATGGGGTGGGAGTTATGTGAGGGAGGGGAACTCCAGCATCCTCTGGGTACCTGTACCCACACTGAATCTATCATCCAAAATTGATTCCGTCACCTACCCTGGCCATCAAACATCTTTCCTGAGTTTCATCACCCACCCTAGGCTCCATCACCTGCTGAGGCTTTCAACACTCATCCTGGACTCCATCACATTCATGGACTCCATCACCCACAGTAGGGTTGCATCATATATCCTGGATTGCATCATCCTCCCTGAACTCTATTACCTCCTTTGTCCTCCGACACTCACGTTGGCCTGCATCAACACTCCTGGCATCCATTTCAGGTGCTAACCTCAATTTCATCAATTATTTTATCCAAGCTCCAGTTCGAGATTCCATCCCCTCATCCCTGGCCGAATCACCTGCCTGGGTTTCATCCACCATTAGGACTCTAACGCCATTCCTGGGAGATACCCTATTCCCTAGAAGGCTTTGGGAGTTATTCTGTCCCTGGTCAGCATCCCCACGCACCAGCCCCACACCTGTTACCTGTGAAGGTCTCAGTGCAGGGTGTGATGCCCGCCAGCCGCTTAGAGGTGCCGAAGTCAGAAATCTTGAGTAGCCCACTGAAGGTATTGATCAGCACATTGTCCCCCTGATTGATGGTGATTAGTAGACACTGAGCTGGGCCCCTGAGAGCAGAACTGGACTTTTCCTGGGACCCCATCTCCTGGGGATCCCAGCCTATGCCCTACCTCTATCAACACCTTCCCCCTGCTATCCCACTTATATGGCCCTCCGGGAGCTGGCATCTGGTTTGGCTTCAGGGCTGAACTTATTCTCTAAGGAACCTTCCCTACCCTTCACACCAGATCTGCCCACTTAATCTAAACTGCCAGCCTCTGAGACCACATCTCCTCCCCTCCCTGCAACTCCCAGCAGGCTAGGGTGGGCCTGCCCCAGGGCTTACCTTGATGTCCCGGTGCACTATATGGTTGTCGTGCAGGTAGCTGAGTCCCTGGAGGATCTGGCGGGTGTAGAAGCTGATGGTGCTCTCATTGTCCTTCAGGGGTCCCCACACTGACCGCAGCAAGGAGGATAGGCTACCTGGGCAGGTACAGTCCAAGTTCATTGTTGGCACCCACTATTCCAGCCCATATTTCTCTGCTCAAGGCCCTGACTACCCATGCCATAGCCCAGACTCCATCATCTAATGTCACTTTGTCAGCTAATTCTGGACTACACCACCCACACACACTAGGGTTTATTCCCCTCAGGGCTCTCCACCCCTCCTGCCCCCATCCCATGCCCCACACATCCCGTTTCATTCCCATCCCACACAGAGCAGGTACCTCCAGGCACTTCCTCCATGAAGATCTTAAGGTAGCCGCCCTGGCTAGCTGAGCCCAGATAGCGCACGATGTTCTTGTGGCGCAGGCGTTTGTGCAGAGCGATCTCCTCATGCAGGGGCTGAGAGAACCTGGGGGGGAGGTAAGGGAGAAAGGAATGGGACAGATTTGAGCAGAGAAGCCTTTCCAGTACCCTATCTGGTACCAGCTAGGCCACGCCCCGGGGATCCGCCCCGCCCACAAGCCCTCTCCCACCTTCCCCACCCCTATCACCCCGCCCACTCGACCCTCTAGACCTCAGCCCAGCCGTACGGCCCCCTCCCCTGCCCCGGCTGTTCAGCCCACGGGCCCATCCATAGGGCCCGCCCACTAGGCAGTCGCCTTGCCCCGCCCACAGCCCGCCCACTCCGCACCCGCAAGCCCTCCGCCCCGCCCGCGGCCGCGAGCATCGCACCTGCTGTCCCGCTCCGGGATCTCCTTGATGGCAATGCGTACCCTCGTGTGCCGCTCGCGGCCCGCGTATACCACCCCGTACGTGCCCTTGCCCAGCACCAGCCGCTCGCCAGTCTCCGTGTACTCATAATCAAACTGCGGGGCGGGAGCGAGATGGGGGTTCAGCTGGGTCCGCAGAAGGTCACCCTCCTCCAGATCCCAGTCCCGCGTCCTCACCTCCAGCACCTCCCCCACGCCCTCTGCCGCTTCTGTGGGCGCCGAGGAATCCGGATTCGTCACCAAGGCCTGGATCAGGCTGCAGAACCTGAGGGCAAGGGAGGTCAGACAGGTGGGGGGGGCATCTTGGACAGGAACTGTCCCCTCCACCTGGGGGACGTCGTCCCTTCCTTTCCCTTACTCCTCTGGGCGTCCCAGCCCTCTGAGTACCCCGACCACGAAAGGCTGCGCGCACCACTGGCAGTGTCCTACGCTGGGGAAGCACAGCTGGACGTCCTGGGCCGGGGGCAGCGCATAGAGGAAGCAGCAGCGCTCATCCCGCTTGGAGGCACTGGGAAAGGACGAAAGATCCGTGAGACACCCGCTGCGGCGGCGCCTGCCCCCTCTCCACCAACCTGGGTCTGCCCCAGGTGCTGCCTCTCACCTGACTCCGCAGATGGAGGTGACTGGGAAGGTCCAGCTGGTGGGAACATCCTGTGAGAAGAAATGGGTTTGATGGGGAGTCCTGGGGACAGGAGAGGGGTCTGAGGATGGGAGAAAGTCTCCAAGTTAGAGGTGAGTAGGGGACTCAGAGGCGACTTCACCTGGGTCTCCCCATCCAGCAGGCTCAGGATCACTGCGCTCACCGGGTCCCTACCCCGAACCTCCACCTGCGCTGGCAGCAGCACCTTGTTCATCTCTAGGACCAGCACCTGTGGGCAGTGGAAGAGAGGGGCAGGTCAGAAAGGACTCTCTCCTTTCCCAGGTCCCCCTCACCTACGGCCTCACCAGGCACTGGTCCCCCTGGGGAGAGGTTGTGTTGAATGGCTGGCAGGACTGTAGCAAGAAGTGTAGCCAGAAGTGGGCACGGCGTGGAGGTCCTCCAGACGGCTCTGGCATGGGTCTGAAGTGCCGGTAGAGCAGGAAGGTTTCCATCACAGACACCAGGTACCTGCAGGCACAGCCTTGTCCTCAGCTTAGCCCAGGCACCAGCCGGCACTGCCAGGGAGAGTAAACTGGCTTGGATGTAGCCAGAACATGGGCACTGGGTGCTATGAGCACTGGTCTAAAAGTGGCCAGGTCATTGGCTCAGGGTTCAGGCTAGAGTGCCAATGGATATGGGTATAGGAGCTGACAGCTAAGGCCAGGCCAAGAATACAGAGGGGGGCCACCTACCATATGGGGGCATTGAGCTTGTACAGCTGCTCTGCAGCCAGCACCACCTGGATGGGGTCATTGGCGAGGATCTGGGCTCCCAGGTAGAAACCTACATCCCAGTAATACTGCATCTTCTCCACACAGCCTTTTCGGGCCAGTAGGCAGCCCAGCTTCATGCCTGGGGGAGACAGGCATGGGCTCCAGTGAATGTGGGTGCAGGTGTGGGTAAGGCCTACCATTCAGGTGGGCATGAACATAGATATGGGTAAAACATTGGGTGGCAAGGTCTCAGGTGGGAGTAGGAGCTCAGGCACACGTGAGGGTTTGGGCACAAGTATATGTGGAACTCAGGGTGCACTGAACACAGGTGTGAGGTTGGGGACAGTTGTGGGCTCGAGGGCTCCTGAGGGCCCAGGACAGGTATGAGGTCCCAGGTGTGGGTATAGGCAGAATAGTCCAAAAGAGACAAACTCAGTCCTAGCTCCTGCGCAGTGTTCTCTCCCTACCTCTTCCCAGGCCCCTCCAAGCACCTGTGCGGGAGGGGACAGGGAACCAGGATCTGGGCTCACCTATTAGCCGGAGCTCCTCGGAGTCCTCAAAGTGCTGCCCAGCAGCAAGGAGGAGCACAGCCGCGTTGATGCCCGAGTGGAGGCTGGGCTCCACATCAAAAGCCTTGCGGTACCTGGTGGGGGGTGCACAGGGCCGACTGATGCCACGGCACCACCTCTCAGATCACTGGCTCAGCCTGCCACCACTCACTGTGCTCCTTACCAGTGATAGGCCTGCTCCCGGTGTCTAGTGTCCTGGAAGCCAGAGCTGAAGAACATGTCCTTGTACACACGGCCACACATGCAGTACAGATCGGGTGCCACAGAGCCCTCAAACTGTACCAGTGGCAGCAGGACAGCCAGTGCCTTCTCCCGGTCCCCAGGCCTGTTCCTCCTAGGGAAGAGGGAAGATGGGCTCAGGACTTGTCTGGTGGCCTTGACCCACTCTGTCCAGGGACCCCCTAGGCCCCAAACAGCAGGGACCTTTCCAGGAGCCTGACTATAATAACCCCAAAATGACAGTGATCCTGGCCACCACTGACCTCTCTAGGGTTGTGACATCAGATGGCAGTGATTCCTAGATGCAATGACTCTACGGCACAGTGACCTTGGACAGCTGTGACCTCACTAAGGGCAGCACCACCTCCTCTACCCTCACCCAGGCAACAATAACCCAAAACAACAGGGACCTATTGACAGCAACCACCCTGAACAGCAGTGATCCCAGACAGCAATGACTTTGCATGGCAGAGACCCAGGCCACAGAGACCTCCACGTGGCTATGACCCAAGCCTTGCTCTGCCACTCACCGGTTGAGGGCAAATGTGTAGTGGAAGCAGACATTGTGCTGCTCGGCCACATCACAGGTGGGCAAGGCCTGCAGTGTCTCCACCAGTTCAATGATGGCTGAGTAGTCCTGCATGAGGGACAGCAAGCTCTGCCAGGATTGGCCCCAGACCCTGAGGAATACCTTGAGCCAAGGTCCTGTCTCACCCCTGACATGCCACCTTCCCACCGGCCATCCTCTGTGCTCATCCCTCAGACCCACAGGTACAGCAGACACCACACCTTACAGGGAGCACCTACTGTGTGCCCCATGCTGGGTATTCCCAACCTCACAACTGCCCTGGGAGTCAGTGACATGATCACCCCCTTTTATAAATAAGGAAACCAAGGTTCAGAGAGGATTGATTCTCAAAGCCACCAGTAAGCAAGTGGCACAGCTGAGAGCAGAACTTGGGTTTGTCTGACCTCAAATGCATGCCTGCCTCTCTGAACACCACACACCTGCACGTCGCGGTAGGACAGCAGCAAGTTCATGATGATGTCGGGGCTCAGCAGCTCCACGCTGTCCAGTCTCCGCTGCAGGCGGGCCAGCTCCTGCCGCAGCTGCTGCCCGCTGAACCGCTCCCGTGCCCGCCGGATATCCTGCCGAATGGTCTCCCGGAAATAGCCACTGACGCCCAGGACAGGGGAGGCAGGGAGAGAGGATGGTGGGGCCTGTGTCTCAGCCCCAGCCCACGGTACCTTCATCAGCCTGCTCCTGGCACACCCTCCCTGGGCGCCCCCATTACCAAGAGTCCGTGGGTGTGGCCTCCAGCAGGCGGGCAAGCCGGCCCACCAGAGGGGTGAGCAGGGCCTCAGTGCCCACTCCAGCCTGCACAAGGCCATCAGCTAGGCCTCTGAGAAGGCCTACATCACCACACAGCACCCGGCCAGTGGCTGTCACCACATAGGGAATCAGTGTGTAGCTGCCAGCGCAATCCTGGTGGGAGGGAGGCAGGAATCAGTGGAGATCAGAGGTCAGCACAGGGCTAGAGAGGGGCAGTGATGGGGTCAGAGGTCAGCACCAGTGGGGATTGGGACAGCAGGAAAGGGCACACTTCATGAAAGGTGACAATAGGGAACAAAACAGAGGGTCATATGGATGTCAGCCGGCTTTAGGGGGTCAGAGGTAACTGAAGAGGCCAAGAAGATTAGTAGAGGTCAGAGGTCACAGTGGAGGTCAAAGGGCACTTGGAGTGAGGGGTGGATTCTGCTCACCGAGTTCCTCTGGAAAACATCCTCCTGCAGGAGGCAGACAGTCAGAAACTGGTGTTCTGGGTAGATGCCACCCCAACCCTGGGCCTGCCTCCACCGCCCCCTGGCCACCTACCCGCAGGGCCTGCAGGTCTGGGAGGTCTGCCTGGGAGCAGAGGAGCACGTTGTTGGTCATGCTGAAGCTCTCACGCACACCAAGGTGATAGAACAGGGAGGGCTGTGCCAGAGAGCTGCTCACCTCCAGAACCACCACATCTGTGGGCACAGAGGTGCAGGCACTGAGCCTGCGGTCCAGCGCGACAGGAAAGGAGCCTGGGGATCCATCTTGGCTCAGCCTGCCTTGCTGTGGAACATCAGCAGGGTCCAATCTGCTCTGGGCCTCAGTTTTCCCCTTTTAGGGTCCCTCTGGCTCTTTCACAGAACTGATATCTATGGTGTTGCAAGAGCAGAGTTGGGCTCACTGGGCTCACCTTGGTCCCACTGTTCAGAGCCTTTGAGTACGGGCCATGAGGGAGGGAAGGCTGTGCCCCAGCTCAGACCCTGTTCCAGGCCATTTGGGAGGCAGTTGGGTACACACACAAGTCCCCTCCCCTTGATCTCCAACCCAGTCCCTTTAATAGGGCCGGGATCACCAATGTGTGTAGAAAACGTTGTGTCTGTACGTGTGTGTATAGCTTACTGTGTCCCAAGTGTGTGACAAGGTCTGCAAGAGCCTGGGTAAGTCAACATGTACGCGATTTGTGAGTCTGTCGATGACTGTGTGTATCTTTGTGTCCTCGAGGTCGGGTCAGCCTTCATTTTTAGGTTGCGATTTCACCGACATCCAGGAAGCATACATAGCTCCCGGACTCCAGGATGAACAAACACCGGGGGCGGGGCACCAGGGTTGGCGCGAGAGAGCGGCGACCCGCGCTGGAACAGCCGCCTTCTGGCCCCGCCCCCGGCCGGCCGTGGCCCTCCTCCAGCTCCGCCTCTGCCCCGCCCACTCCCTCTTGGCCGCCTGGGCCTCTTGCTTTAAACTCCCTTTCCCAGAATCCGGTCCCGCTGGGTCGCTTTGCTTCCCTTCCCTTTCTGCCTCTCTAGCCCGATCCTCGGAAGTAGTATGCTAGGACCCCTGAACCCCATGCTCCCAGGTGCAGCTCCTTTCCCTACTCCAAGCTCCCTTCCCGGGATCTGCCCTCAGGAGGGCCCCGCGAGCCCGTCCCAAGCTGAGTTCTCCAACCCCACCCGTAGGATGCCACAGCCCCGCCCAGGGCTCCTAAGCTCCGCCCAGTCCTTGCGGCGCTCGCAGGGCACAGCCGCGACTGAAGGGTGTTTAAGCCCCGACTCGGAACCCAGGAACTGGGCCTGGATCCGAAAGTCCCATCCCGAGCCCGGCAGCGCTCCAGATACCCTAAATTCGACTTTTGTCAGGGCTCCGTCTCAAGTCCTGCAGCTTTGCCTCACCTTAACGCCCCCAGACCCGGTACCCACCCCGGCCCCGCCCCGAGTGGCCGCGCCCCCGGCGCGCGCTCACCCGCGTTGTAGAAGGAGTCCAGCGCCGTGGTGTCCCCCAGCGCCAGCGTCCCAAAGGGCAGGCTGCGCAGCTGCGGCGGCGGCCGCGGCCCGGGAACCTGCGCGCAAGCCTCGCGCAGGCAGCGCAGGGGCAGCGGCTCGGTCTCTGTTCCCTCTCCGGGCTCCACCCCGGGCCGCGGCTCCCGGGTCAGCACGTAGACCACGCTGAGCGGCCGGCTCCGCGCGCAGCCCCGGCCCGGGAACCCAGCTAGCGGCCGACCCCTGCTCAGCGCCTCGGCCAGCGGGTCTTGCCAGCAGCTGCCGGCGCGCTGCGCCCCGGACCGGGCGCACGGCCCAGCCATGCGGGGCGCTTGGGCGCGGGGCGCCGGGCGCTTGGAATCCGCGGCGGGGCAGGAGCCTGGGCCGGCGGATCCAGGAATCTCGGGCTCGGGAATCCGGTCGGGATCGGACAATCTCCCACGGGATCTGGGGATCCGGAATCTGGCCGGACGTCCCGTTCCGGGAATCAAGTTTAGGAAGAAATCCGAGCTCGGACTTGCAAGTTCCTGAGGATCTGAAATCGGAGGTTGGGTCCCAGGAATCTAGGGTATCCGGTGATCGGCGGCTGAAAGTCACGTGGGGGCTCCCGGCATTCGGTCCCGCAGTGTCTGCCTCCGGGACTCCTCAAGGGACCGCCCGCCCACGCTCAGTCCTGCCTTCACATGTAGGCTGGGCCCAGCCCATTCCTGGTCGGGGAAAGCTCCACCCTCGGCCCTAGGGCAGCGCCACTCCCTAGCAGCTTGGAACTCGGCCTCTCCCCTCCCTCCTCTAGTCGAAACGCAAGGGGCTTTCCGTGCAGGTCTAATTGCTGGTCGCACAAAAATCCAATTATTGCGACGAGGATTGCCAAGGAAGAAAGGAATTTTTAATAGGACAGGCGTCCTGCCAGGAGAACGGGAGAAGCTGCCTCAAACCCGTCTCTTGACTAAGGGATGTCATGGACTTTTAAAGGAGGGGCCACAGTACCCGGGGGCAGGTCGTGGTGTATCTCACAAGGGGCTACTTGCATGGGGGCAGGTTGTGAGCGGGCGAATAGTGAATCTTGGCGTCAGGAAGTCTGCCCTGGGGTTTTCAGAATCTCAACTCCTTTGTCCTGTACAAAAATCCGTCATTTCAGGCCGGCGTGGTGGCTGACACCTAAATCCCAGCACTTTGGGAAGCCCAGGCTGGAGGATCACTTGAGGCCAGGAGTCTATCATTTTTGGGAAACAACTAAAAGGGTCAAGTAGTTAAGGGAGAAGATTATAAAACATAGGGGTTCATGGAGCTGGTTACACCATCCCGCCAGAACCTCTGAGACTGGCTGCTTCCAGAACAGCCCATGCCTCCTGTGCACGTCAACCACTGAGGACTGGGCTCCTGAGTTGTGTGCCCAGACCAGAGCTAAGGAAGAACATGAATGAAGGGCTCTCCAGAGATATCAGGGTGTGCGGAACACCGTACAGAATGGCTCTCCAGGGCTCAGCACGGACAGGGAGGGACTGGAACATGGAAGGCCAGCCTGCCCAGAAGTCTTCAGCCCTGGACTGGAACTGGCTATCTGAGCCACAGCCTTTACCCTCTTGCCAGGGGCTGCTTTCCCCAGAACCCAACCTGCTATGGAGCCCTGCTGCCTTCAACCCAGAACCGTGACCAGGGGACCTACGAATCACTTCCCACTGTAAACATCTCTCTAGCCACCCTTTGAAACAGAACCCTAGAAACCCTAGCCCTTTGGGCTGCAACAGCTTCCCAGCTTCAAATCCCCAAGAATCCCTAACTTCATTGTGTGAATTAGTGGCTGAAGCAACAATCTGGTATAAACCTCAGTGGATCTGGAAACCAGGAACTGAGTTCTTAGGCTGAGTAACTTGTCCAAGATCACTCAGCTACATGATAGAGCAGGGTGCAACCCCAGAACTACATGCCAGACTCCTAACAATTTATTTCTGTCACTTACTAGAATGCGACATTGGACAAATAAACTACTCAATAAATGCTAATCCAGTGGCTGCCATTTCATTGCCCTGTTGCCCCATGGAAGAAAAATGTACTCTCCTTAGTTTGACCCTGGATTCAAATCGGCCCCCAATGGAACAAGGCAAGACGTAGTAGAGGGTGAGCACTTGGCCTATGACAGAGGCCACGGTGGGAAACAGACAACTTACAAGGGGCAGGCCTGAGCAACGCAGAGGATGCTGGGAAAAGCTGCACAATTCCCGCCACAAAACCAACCACCTGCAGGACCTGAAGGGCCCAGGGAGATTGTCCGTGGATGCTTGAATCTCCTCCAATCCTTCCACAACATGTTTCTCTGGCCTTGTCTTGCATGCTTCCAGAGACAGAAGCCTCACTACTTTATGAGGCTGTCCCTTCCATCTTCCCGACTGGAAGGAAGTTCTTCCCTGAGTGGAGCTGAAACTTGTGTCCCTGCTTTGCCCTCTAGGGTTTTTCCCAGTGATTGGAAGAGTCCTGAAAGCCAAGAAAGGGTTAAAATGATTTTATTTTTAAATGCGAACAGGGAAGCAGAGGCGGTTGGCTGGGTAGGAAGCTGGATGGGAGAGATAAGGGCACTGGCTGCCAGAGCGTTCTAGCGAAGCATCATCCGAACCCTGCGGTAGGGGTGGCCCACACCACGGCCTGAGGCCCAGTCTATGCCATACTTGTGGGCGGCAGCCTCAGACACTGCGTAGCGCCCGTTGAGATTGGATTGATAGCAGGACCCGTACCACCAGGCACCGTGGACAACCACTGCGCAGTTGCTCCCGCTCGAGTCGTTGTCCGCATCATAGGTGGTAAAGGGCTTCTTGCTGTGGAAGCTCAGGGAGTCCCCTGGCAGGGAGGGGATAGAGGGCACCTTGGTTCCCAGCACCATGTCCGTGAGAAAACAGCAGCAAACAAAGGGCCAGGTTGTTTGCCCAATGTCACTCAGCTAGTCACAGCAGCAGTGGGACCTGAACTCAGAACTCTCTGGCTCCAAAGCCAACAGCTTTTCCCCCTGCCATGTACCCCATTCCCAGCCTCCCTCTAGCTCCTTGTCTCTTGTCCCCTCTGGGCTCCCAACAGCAGCCTGAGCAACTCTGCCAGGGATGGCCAGGAGGAACCTCGGGGACACCGGGGCAGGAAAGGGGCTTCCCCCGAGGCACCTCCCCATAACCACTTCCCCCTTTCAAATCTCCCCCCAACAGTCACTGCTTCTGAAAGAAGCCTTCCCTGGTTCCTCTTCCGAAGCAGAGAAGGCTAACACTCCACAGAGCCTCCCACGGCACCCACAGCCCCCCTCTCCCCACCCATCTTAAAGAGACAGAATGAGGCTCTGACCAGGAAGGGAGTTGCCCAAGGTCACCTAGTTAGTAAGTGGAAGAGCTGGACTCAGACTCAGGTCTGTTTGCCTCCAGAGCCCAAATTCTTCACTCTTGTACCATCCTGTCTCGTAAGTGCCATTTCTCAGATGAGGAAATTTAGGCCCACAGAGGGGAAGGAATTGCCCTTGGTCATTCATAGAGGCAGTGCCAGCGCTGGGATCCATCCTCCTTCCCCAGGGCCCCACCTGAGGCTTGCCTACCTGCAGTGCCCTCTGAGAACTTGCCCAGCACCAGCTGGTAGTGCTCAGCCTCCCCAAGGAGGCGGAAGGTCGCATAGTGGGCAAAGGTACAGTTGCCATTAAAGTCTTCCAGCTCTACCCGCAGCTCCCAGGTACCTGGAAGGAAGGGGAGGCAGGTATGGAGGAACCCTCAGATCCCAGGGTGGGGGACATTCAGGGCAGCAGACAGTACCCCTCAGGGCCCCCGGACCCTGCACGGAACTCACCCTGGAGAGTAAGCTGGTGCAAATTCTCATTCCCCAGCCAGAATTCAGACTCCTGGCTCCCAAAACCTGCTTTGTAGGAGGACCAAGGGCGGAAGAAATCCACAGAGCCATCCTGGCGCCTCTGAAACACCTAGGGAGGAGAGGGTGGCATACCAGCCATTACTCGGGGCTGGGCATGGGCTGTGGGGAACACGGGGAAATGGCATCTGAGCATGCACGAACTCTGAGAGTGGGTAGACACTTTCTCCCTCTTTGGATTGTTGATAGAATGCAATTTCTGACCAGGTGCAGTGGCTCACGCCTGTAATCCCAGCACTTTGGGAAGCTGAGGCAGGAGGATCTCTTGAGCCCAGGAGTTCAAAGCTGCAGTGAGCTATGATTGCACTACTGCACTCTAGCAGATAGAGTGAGACCCTGTCTCTAAAACAAAAGAAGTGATTCCTTCAAGTGAGCTTTGCCTGTGAATATATTGATATATTGACAAACTCCACATTCCATTATTAACTTTTACTGACACTGACACTTCAACTTCACACCTCAGCCTTTCAAGCCCTGGGAAGGACTGAAATGACAGAAACAGTGTCTCTGCCCTCAGGAGACGGTCAGTCCTGCTGGGAGTCAGATTCAAAATAACCTTTAATTTAACCAGGATATTGAAACAGAGAGTTTAACCCCACAGGCCCAAGCTGGACTCTGGCCTTACCCAGACGTCCCTCCAAGCCAAGCCAAGCAGCGCCCAGGCCCTGTGGAGTTTCCTCCTAAATGGCTTTTGACCTAAGTGCCTTGGTTTCCATTGCTCCACTGTCCACTGTCTCCTCTTGCCCAGCCCTCTGCAGCCATCCTAAGCCGTGTCCCTGCCTCCATGCTGGTCCCCCACTGCAATGCATCTTCTGTGGCATGGCTTGAGTCATTTTTCTGTAACAGAAGTTTGACCTTGTCCCTCCCCTGCTTAACACTCTCCAGCAGTTCCCCAGTGCCCTGCACACTCCTTGGCCGGTCATTTGGCACCCTCCGTGGCCTGGTCTCTGCAGAGGTCCTCAGTCCATGCCTGGCCCGCCTCAGCAGACCTCAGCCTACCCACATGGTCCCCACAAACCCTTTTGTACTCTCCTGCCTCCCTGAGTTTGTCTTACCTCTACCTAGAACGCCCCCTATGCCACATCTGTCTAGATAACTTCTACACAGCCTTCACATTTCTTTCAAATGACACCTCCTCTATGAAGCCTTCTCATAGTTCCTCAGGCCCCGCTGGGAGCTCAGTAGTCGCGGCCATGAATCGCTAGGGAACGCCTTGCTCCGTGGGCTCTGGCTCCCCCTAGGGGCCGGGGCCAGAAGTGACCACTGAGCTTCGCCTACCAGTTGGTTTTTCAGACCACGCACCAGCCAGCCGCCCCCCGCCGTATCCATGTCACAAAAGACTGGGAGGGCCCTGCCCTCAGGTAGGCACAGATGGTACCAGCCGCTCAAGGTGGCGCCCCGGCTTAGCAGTTCCCGGCAGCTCCTGGGGCCTGGAAAGGGGAGATAAACTGAGGGGGGCCCCCAAGTTACTCCTCATCCCCACATCTGGGCACTGGGAGCCCAGGAGCCCACTTGGCTCCTTTAGGACCCTGAGGAAGAGTCCTACGGAGGGCTATGGGGAGGGGATTGGCCACGCCTGGGGTCCCCCGGCACCGCCTGATTCCGAATTCCTGGCGCCTGCGGAGACTGCTCACCCTCCTGGCACCGGAGCAAGCTGGCTGGATCTCCTGCCCAGAGAAGACTGAGTATTGGCTTGAGGTCTGAGCACCCCCAGAGAAGGGCCCATGAACCAACAGTGGAGCAGGCGCCCAGGCCTTTCTCCTGATCCCCCCACTCCTCCCAGCCTCTCATCCCGCCTGTGGGGAGCAATCTAGCCCATCGCTGAGCAGGCCAAGTGGAGACTTCCCATCCTCCATTTCAGGGACACAAGCAAAGAAAGGAGGGGAGGCCACCAGCCCACGCACTCACCTGGCTCCCCCTTGGGGCCCATCTTGCCTGGTGGTCCAGGTTGCCCTGAAATCCCAAAGGCAGAGATGCTCTGAGTCTTGCCCCATACCCATGACAAAATGAATAAACAGTAAACCCCAAGGGATTTGGAGCAGGAAGATTCAAATCCCAGTTTCATCCTTTGTTAGCTCTGTGACCGTGGGCAAAAAACTCACCCCCTCCCAGCCTCACTTTCCTCCTCGGTAGACAGAGCTGATACTGCCTACCTGGTACGGTGGACTGTAGGATGCTGGGCGTCCAGCTCGGAGCCTGGCACAGAGCGGGCTCCTTGCCCTTAGCCGTGGCTCCTGCCACAGGGTGACTGCTGCCTCCCCAGCCACCCTGGTTTCCCCCAAGGGCTCTGCCGGCTCCCCAGCATCTCTCACATCTCTCACCTTGAAGACCTGGAGCCCCTTTCTCCCCAGGACTTCCTGGGGCTCCAGGACAACTGGGCAGGAGGACAACTTTGCTGGCTTCCAGTTCCCTGGGTCCTGCAGCGAGACACAGGCTGGGTGGGCACAGGGTGGGCCTGTCTCTCCCAGACCCCTCTGCAGTTCTCTTTCCATCTCCCACATTCTAGCTGTCAGGATACTGGTATCCTGAGCTGGCAAGGGTTTGTGTGATTTGCATCCTATTTGCATGTATTTACATGTACAGCCCAGATGCTCAAACTCCCACCCTGCTCCTTGGGACTGGTGAGCCTGGATGGGGGGATACCCAGGGAGGGAATGAGAGGTGGGTTGGTGGGGAGAGCACCCTAGGCCCTTACCTGGGCAGCTGGGGTAGTCCTGGGCCCTCATGCAGGCAGGCTTCCCAAGCAGGAGCAGCAGCAGGGACATAGAGGTCCACAGGAGGCCCATCTTTTCGGGGTCACCAGAGGGAGGATGCTGGCTTATAAGGGGCCAGGCTGGTGGAAGGATGTGAAGGAAGAAGATTTCCTCTCATTGTCCCCTAGGGACACCCCGCCCAGGCTGGAGCCAGCAGGAGGTGGGGGCATTTCCTCCCTCTGCCCTGTCCAACCAGGATGGAGTCCAACTTCTGACCCTGGCTGCCAGGGTCCCCCAGCCACATCTCCAGCCTTCTACACTCATGTTCATCTCTACCTGTGAAGCTCCACCTGTCCAGGAAGGTCCAGCCCAAAGGACATCTCCATTAGGAATCATCCCCTGATCCTTGTCCCCACTATTAACAGTGACCACTGCTACTATTTATTAGGCACCTACTTCACTCCAGGGTGATGCTGAGTGTGGTTTGCACATCACCTCCCACCCTCCCAGCCTCGCTCTTAGCCTTATCCTCGGCCCTGGGTTATAGGCCTGCTACAAAGCAGGTGCTCAATAAACACTTGTTGAATGAAGAAAGAAGGAGAAACTGAGGCCCAGAGATGGGACGTGGTTCTACTGTCTCTGGCACTTATGCGCCCAGAGCCACAGAGCTTTTGCCCAAGTCCCATGTCCCCACCAGGAAGAAGCCCCCGCAGAGAAGTGACTTCATGCCCAACCTCGAGTCCCTTGAGGCCTAGGAGACAGCCGCTAATCTAGGCCGATGGAAAGGGCAGCCTATGCAGGGGGTGCCTGGGGGCTGAGGCCAGTGAGGATCCAGTAGCCGTGGTTCAGATGTGAAGGATGAGGCTGAGTCAAGGAGGGACCTCAGGTGGTAGGGGAGGAGAGGGAGGCCTCATTGATTGATTGATTGATTGATTCATTCATTCATCAAGCCCTCCCTGCAGGTCTCCTCTGTGCTGGGCCCAGTGCCAGCGGACAGGGCACGGGTGGTATCAGGGAAGTGCAGGCTGACTTTGCCTGGCAGGATGCGTCCGTAAGAGGAATGCCCTGAAACTGCAATTTCAGTTCTAGGAATCTTTCCTTCTCAAACTCTCCCATGCCAAGATCTCCGAACAAGCCTGTTCATCACGCTGATGCTTGTAAGAGTCCATGTGGAAATGACCCAGCCAGCCACTGATAGGACCCAATGGTCCTATCACTTGTCCAGATGTGACCATCTGGACAAGTCACAGTGAATCTGATCTGTGATGAGAGGGGCTAAAGCGCAGAACTATACGCACAGCATGAGCCCGCTTTGTATTTTTAAAACATTATGTGTGTGTATAAATGTAAATTCCCAGAAAAAGGTCTGAAACACACTCAGGAGCCTGAGGCAGTAGGACTGCTCCAGCCCAGGAGTTTCCGACCAGATTGGGCAACATGGAGAGACCCCATCTCTAAAAAACACGAGAAAAACCAAATTAACTGGGTGTGGTGGCACACACCTGCAGTCCTAGCTACTTGAGAGGCTGAGGTGGGAGGCTAGAGGGTCTCTTGAGCCCAGGAGTTCGAGGTTGCAGTGAGCTCTGACTGCACCACGGTGCTCCAATCTAGGTGACAGAGTGAGACCTTGTCTCTAAAAATAAATAAATACGACGAGAGTGAGAAAGAGAAATTGTGCTGAGGGAGGAGCCAAGGAAGGGTGATCCTGGCAGGAGAAACGGCCTGTGTGAAGGCTGGGTGGGTAGAGGGGGCAAGAAGGGCTGGGAACAGGGTGGGGACCAAGGAGCTGGAGGGGAGCTCGAAGGGGGCTGATGCCCGAGAGGATGGAGATTCGGCACAAGTGAGCGAGGGTGGACCGTGGTTGGCATCGTGGGTGGTGCAGCGTGTGGCAGGTTAGCCCTCTGTGAGCCTAGGAGGCGGAACTACCTGCAGAGCAGCACCCCCTGCAGCCGGAGCGCCTGGAGTGTGGCTGCACTCCCAGGAAGGGCCGACGGGTAGCCCTGGCATGAAGCAAACAGCACACACGCCTGCTCTGAACCTTCTCCAAATCCCACTGGGATGTGCTACTCCCACTTTACAGATGGGGAAACTGAGGCCCAGAGCTGTTATACAACTTGCTTGGGTTCACACAGAGCAATCGGGCTCCGTAGGCTGAGCTCTCAACCCTTGCCTTGTTCCTCTCAACTTCCCAGCACAGTCGTGGGGTTAAATGAGATGAGGACGCCAAACTCTTAGCTAGGCTGGTCCCAGCAAGTGTGTGATCAGCGGAAGACAGTATTAGTTGGGGCACTTCTGTGCCCAGGGATGGGGCACGGGGCCAAGGCTTTCCAGGAGAGCCTGAGTGAGGAACACCAGACACAGCTGCCAGGGAGTGCTGGGGTGCTCCACCTTGGCACTCGGGCAAAGACCTAACTTTAGGTGGCTGAGAGAGCCTGGAGGTGCCTCGGGTTTGAAGTTCTGCTCACTCTGGGGTCAGAAAAGCCTGGACTGAGACCCAAGCCCTGCCCCATCCAGCTGTGTGATCCCAGGCAGTTGCATTTACCTTTCTGAGTCTTTGAACCCTCACCTGTATTACGAGGGCAGGCAGAGAGGGTTAGGCAGGTGTCAAAGGTGAAAATACTTTAAAAGGTGACAGCAACAGTCCTAGGCAGAATGCCCGTTAAGCAGAGAATAGTGGGCTGAGGTGGGAGGATCGCTTGAGCTCAGGAGTTTGAGACCAGCCTCAGCAAGACTGAGATCTCCGTCTCTACTAAAAATAGAAAAATTAGCCAGTAGTGGTGGCTCGTGCCTGTAGTCCCAGCTACTCAGGAGGCTGAGGCAGGTGGATCGCTTGAGCCCAGGAGTTTGAGGTTGCTGTGAGCTAGGCTGACACCACGCCACAGCACTGTAGCCCAGGTGACAGAGTGAGATTCTGTTTAAAAAAAAACAAAACGAGAGAACAGTGGCCATACCCTCACCCCATCCAACCCACACAGAGCCCAAGACACAGGACATGAAGCACAGTACTAGAAGGAGTTCCTTTATTTGGGGACAGCGCCTAGGCCAGGTTGGTGGGAAGAGGCAGGCACAAAACTCAGGTGCCAGGCTGGGGGGCCCAGCAGGGCCGATGGATGAGACACGAGGTGGTTGCAGGAGGCTCTCAGCTGCAGGTACCAGGCCCAGAACAGGAAGGCATGTCAGGCATCGGGTGCTGGGCCTGCTCCGTGCCCACAGGGACCAAAAATTGGTGGCCAAAATTTTTCCCACCCACAGTGCCACGGGGGTCAAGAGGGCAGCCTCTGCATCCCCCTTCCCCTCAGTGTGCAATCCAGGCCCAAGGGGGTCAGATTCTGCAGAGGCTAGAGAGGACACTCAGGGAAGTGACCCTGCCTCAGCTGGCTGAGGACCCCACCCCCAGAGAGCAGGCAGCGGCTGGAAGAGCAAACACTTCAATGCAGGCTGCAGCAACCTGTCCCACTGCACACACGGCACACGGGGTCCCAGGCACAGCTCTCCTTCTCAGAGGAAAACCAAACTAGACACACGGCCCCAGCTCCTGTAGGCCACAGAACTACAGGCCACGGACTCGCCTGGGCTGTCACCTACTGGTTCTCCTCCCTGCTGGCAGCATGAGGGGACAAAGACACAGCTGGGCTCAGCTGGGCTCCCAGACACCTAGCCCAGGCTGAGTCCTGGTCCCAGCCAACATCTGGCAGAGAAAGCCCCCCAAATGGAGGAGAGGAAAGGGGTGTGGCTCACATCGGGGACGTTGGGAGGGAGTCATTGTCCTTAGGGCTGCCCCATGAAGACACTGAAGGGGAACTGCAGGGCAGGAGGGGGAAGTAAGCTGAGACTCTGTGCTGGCCAGGTACTCACAGTGTCTGGTAGGTGCTGTCCTTGGCTTTGAGGAAGCGCAGCACAAAGAAGGCCACTGCCTGCAGGCTCAGCACTAGCACGACACCCCCGATAAAGCTGGCCCCATCAAAGCCAGGGCTGTGGGCCTCAGGGACCGAGGGGCTTCCTGCACGGGTGAGACAGGGTAGAGGTCATAGCTTGACCCCATAACTGGTGCACCTTGAGGTCGCAGTTGTCAATATGTGGTCCTTGAACACTGGGCTCTGAAGTTCCCCCCAGATCCTGCAGACAGTTGGGAAGTGCCTGGTAGGAGGGACAGAGGCTGGGGAAGCGGGGGGTCTTGTTCAGCCCCGGCTCTGCCTGAGTTGCTCTCTGGCTTTACCCCACACACCCCCTCTTTGGGCCTCCTGATCATGTGGACCAGACGGTGGCTCAGCTCCCTTCCAGCCTCCCTGTCCCTCACTAGCCCAACAGGGTGAGGATAGATCCAGAACTCAGGCATCCAGAGCCCCCACAGCCCAGAGTCCCTTTCAGCCTTGGGTCTTAGGGTTCAGAGCCCACATACAGATGATGTGGGCCTTTCTCAGGACTCCTAAGCCCTGGGACCTCAGCGTCACCCATTGTCAGAGCCCTTTCTTAGAGAGGAAAGGGGCAGAAGAGGAAGTGGAGGCCCAGCACCCTGCTGAGTGCATGTCAGAGGGAGGAGCCAGGCTGAGGGCCCGGCTTGGCCAATGTCATCTCACACTTAGGGCCATACTCACACAGGGTCACCTGACCCTTTCCTCTGCCCCTTAGAAGCTACAGCTTTAGGGCCACGGTTGCCAGGCTATGCCTGGGTGGCTCCCGACTGTGCCACGTTACCCATCAACTCCTACCAGGGATTCGATTTCAGGCCCTGGGCCAGGTGCCCAGGACAAGGCAGGCTGGTGGGTGGAAGATTATTCTGGGATAGTGGACAGGGGCCTAGCCATGAGCTGGGTCCACCTCCTAGAGACTGTAGGTGGTGTAAGGGAGTCTGAGAATATGAAGGGCAAAGGCTTGTCCCAGCTGCTGCTCAGGGAGCCCCAGAGGCAACAGGGGGGTAAGAGGAGCAGAGGGGGAGAAAATGAGCCGATCTGGGGCTCGCGCCGAGGGAGGGAGATGAGCCATCAATAATGCAGCCTCTGAGATCGGTTTCTGGCTTTAATTAACCAAGAGCCTCTCCAGCCATCCCTGCCAAGTCTGGTGACCTCCAGGCTCTGAGGGGCAGTGGGAACCGAGGGGGCTGGGGTTCTTGCCTCTGCTCTGCCAGGAACTTGCTTTATGACCCTCTC
>CAUYMX010099507.1:0-11718 GCA_963573855.1 Lepilemur septentrionalis | reverse complement strand
AAGAAATTAATTGGCCAACTAAAAAGATATATAGAAAAAATTAGCCAGGCATGGTGGTGCATGCCTGTAGTCCCAGCTACTCGGGAGGCTGAGGCAGAAGGATTGTTTGAGCCCAGGAGTTTGAGGTTGCTGTGAGCAAGGCTGACGCCATGGCACTCTAGCCTGGGCAACAGAGTGAGACTCTGTCTCAAAAAAAAAAAAAAAAATCAAAAAGTTTGGATCAATTCTGTTTAAAATGAAGGAGGTTAAAATAGAATTCCCAATACAGTAAACATACTTTAGAGTAAATAATACCTCTTTTTACTAGAAATCTAACATGTATAAAAATGAACTATTAAGTATCTTTTCACCTTTTCTACTGTAACTTTCAAATCCCTCTAGTCACTTAACCTGGAAGTAGAGTGAAGAGTTGTCTATGAATAAGCTAAGGGATCACTGAACTAGGCACAAACATTTTTCTTAGGTTTTTCTATTACTTAAAGAATTGTCTTTATTTAAATGTTTTTCTATATCAAATTATATTATTAAGGCATTGATTTATTCCAAGCATGGGTAGCACATACATGGACCAGATAATTAGCAACTATCATTACACTGATTCATTTCAATTGTCAATACCATAGGTACTGTATGTACATAGGTAATGTATAAATGTCATTATCACCATATGATCTAGAATGGCTTTCTATATATAAGGAAAATATATCTAGCAATGTCATTACAATTATGACTATATCCCTGTTTCTAAGAAGCCTTAATATGAAAAGTCTAGAAGAATTAAACCAAAACTTGAATTGGTTCTAATACCAAAGCCTTGTATTAAGGGGTGCTTAGTGTACTTCCAACACAAAGAAGTCATAGGCAATTGAAGAAACTTTGATGAAATTACAAGCCCTATAAATGGTCCTGTTGGTTTGCAAAGAAAAAAAAATTAAAGTAGAGCCATTGCTAAATGAATCACCCACTCTGAAACTGAAGACCTTTCATCTAATATTTTGCACAGGGTCATAAATAAATTAGTAATTAAATCATTTTGAAACCTTTAGTATACAAGAGGATGAAATAGTTTGTTCCTTGTTACAGCCAGCTTTTGATCTTACAACAGATGCAACAAGTTACTTGGCTTCTTTATATCTCAGTTTCCTCATGTTAAAATGGGGATTATAATGGTACCTGTCTCATTGTGTTGTAGTAACAAGATCTTCCTGACTTTTTCCCTGCCCATTACCTCTCTGATCATAACTCTCTCCCTTGATCGCTCTTAACCATACTGACCCTTTTTTTTAAACAACTGATAACCAACTTATTAAAATATTTAATAGTTGATTTAAGCATCTGCAATGGTGACTTCAACCTCAACTGTTAGGCCAATATTGTGGAAGGAACTTGTTTAACGATCTTAGAAGAACTGTGCAAGTCAATGAGTCACTTGTGGATTCTCTTCTGGGAGCAATCCCATGTCTTAGAACCTTCACCACAAGGTGTTTTTCTTGTAGTGATTATCGAAGTCTTGGTATGCATCCAAACTGTCTTTTCACTTTGAGATTCTTTTCTTTTACCTCTCTGATCAAGTCAGCATACATCTTCACCTAGGACTTTATACTGCAGCTGGTTTGGGTAATTCTAATTCAGTAAATCACCACCTCTGCTTCCACAGGTGTTTTTCTTTAAAAGCCATGACTGCAGCAAGGCTTCCTGACCAACTTGTTCCTTGGAGAGAGCGAATAGCTGTGAGTTGGGCAGGGGATGGGGTGGGTGGGTGTGGGTGTGTGTGTGTGTGTGTGTATAGCTCTGCAGCATCTGTGACCATGTCTTTCTGAAAAAGGAACCACTTTGAACTCTTTGTTGTTCTTTGGGTATTCCAGACATATATATTTCCACCTTGGAGCCTTTGCATAGATTGTTCCATTTACTTGGTGATTTTCTCTCAGACATCTGCGTGGTTAACTCCAATGCAACCTTCCCCATTAGGCCTATTCTGACCACCCTACTTAATAATGTAACCCATCTCCATCACCCAACCTAAACCCAGCATTCCTAATTCCCCTTACCTTGCTCTGTTTTTTTGATACTACTTACCATCTTCTTATGGTCCATATACTTTATTTATTATGCTTATTGGTTAATATCTGTCTGCCCTCACTAAATAAAAGGTCCATGAAGCCAGGAATTTTATTTTGTTTCATCTATTAACCTACCCCAAGTGCCCAGAACAGTTCCTGGTATAGAGTAGACACTCAGTAAATACTGCTAAATGAATAAATACATGTAAAACACTTAGAACAATGTATGGCAAACAATAACCATTCAGTAAATGTTAACTGCAATTATTATTACTACCATAAATGCATTATCAGCACTGAATTCCTGTTTTTGGAGTCTCCTTTGAAAATTTCAAAGGCCATGAATTTCTTCAAAATAGGGAAAAGTTTCTTTCTTTCCTTTTTTTTTTTTTGCAAACAAAGCTTTAACTAGAAAATAATCTTCACACCTTGATATTCTATGTGCAAAATAGGGCACTTGCAATGCTTGGTAATTTACTTATTTCTTTGGGTTTGGTGAAAGTAGAAGTTCTGAATGACCCTGTAATTTATTACCTTCCAAAGATAGGAAGACATCAAAATCTGTCTATAAAAGGTAGAATCAAACTTTTCAAATATAGATAACTTTAATGCATTATTTCTGTTAACAACAGATTAAATGCTAACGATAATCAAGCCATCTAGTTATCCTTCTAAACAATGACAGTAAGCTTCTCTTTCAGAAAACCTAGTCACATAACTTGTTGCAAAATTTCCTACATTTTAATAGAGAAATTTCCATTCCATTGTTTCTGTTCTGCACCTCTGACTACAGTTTCTTTCTCTTTTGCTGTCTCCCCTTCTTCCAATGATACAGCCATATATTCCTCCAGATATTGATTGCTCTAATTAGTTTTCTACCTCTACACTTTTGAGCTGATTCCTTCCCAGGATTCCAACTATCACGTCCATGTAGATGATTCCCAATATATACTTATAGTTCAAACTACCTCAAGTTGACATTTATAGTTGAGTGTCCTTCCTGTCATATAAACTTCAAACTCGATATGTTTAAAACCTTAATTATAATCTTTCCTTACAACCTGCTCATTTTCATTTTGTTTGCAAATGATACCGCTATTGTCTCAATATCTAGACGTTTAATCTCAGAATCACCTTTGAATTCTTCACCTTTATTCACCTTCACCTATTATTTCTCACTGGATAATTTATGGGTAGTTTTGGTCCTACTTTTGTAAGGTTTTTGTTATTATTTTGCTTGGGCTATCATAAAATCTTCCTTACAGGTCTTCTTCCAAATTCTCACTTATCTAACCAATTGTCATAAGCATGGGTCTTTTTTTTTTTTTTTTTTTTTTTTAGACAAGGTCTTGCTCTGTTGCCCAGGCTGGAGTGCAGTGGCATGATCATAGCTCACAGCAGCTTTGAACTCCTGGGCTCAAGTGATCCTCCTGCTTCAGCCTCCCAAGTAGCTAGGGCTACAGGGACTATAGGTGTGCACGACTATGCCCAGCTAATTTTTTTTTTTTTATGTTTTGTTTTTTTTGTAGAGCTGAGGTCTCGCTTTTGCTCAGGCTGGTCTCAAACTCCTGGCCTCAAGCTATCCTTCCACCTCAGCCTCGGAAAGTGCTGGGATTACAGGCATGAGCCACTGCGCCCAGCTAGCATCCATCTTCTTAAAGCACAGCTCAAAGTCTCTAATGGCTCTCGATAACATACAAAATGATAAACATTGAATACCAAATCTTTCTCAATGTGTTTTCTCTCTATGATTTTCTACCATTCTTTAAAATCACTATGCTTTCCTGCCTAAACCCCAGCTCCCCCACCTTCAATCTTTGGTCATATGGATCATCACCTCCACATAGATTATCTTCTGTCCTAAGTATAACTGCTATAATTCCAATGTGCCTTCAAGATTTGGTCAAATGTCATCTCCTATATGAAATTTCCCAATTCCCAGCCAGTAGGGAGTTCTTTTCAATGTTCCTTTGACTCTGTATCTCTCTTTCAGCACTTATTAGATTTTTCTTTTACTACAATACATTCAATACAATATATTCAGTTCTTCTCTCTACAAAAAGGCTTATTAATTTTTCATTAATTCATAAAATATACATTGAGCACCTACTATGTATCACATACAATGTTAAGACTTTTACATGGATTAGCTCATTTAATCCTCACAACTCCTTTGAGGTAGGTCCTCTTATTTCCAATTTATAGTTGAGGAAGCTCAAGTTATACAGCTAGGAAGCAGAGGAGTTAGAATCTACACCAAGGTGTTCCCACTCCAAAGCCTGTGCCTTTAAACAACATCCACTTCACATTTCAAGATAATGCAGCTTTAGGACTTCCCCAGAAACTGTAAATTTCTTGAGACTACCTAATACCTTGGTCAACTTCTTATCTATTTCAGAGCTTAGATCACTGCCCTGTGTTTTTTTAATTAATTGATTCAAAAAGGGCAACCGATCCAAACAGTTTACACCTCAAGAGTATTCTGTTAATAAAATCCTCTGTCCATTCTGTTAGATTTTAGATTATTGGCTAGAACTAGAACAAGAGCTAATTAAGTCCAGGGTAGTAAGATTATACACTACCATCGCCAAAGTTGTAAGACATTTTGGTCTGTATACTACTGATTCTTGGAGACTTTCTCCAATTACTGCAAATCACATTTGAGGGAACTTTGGCTATATCTTAGCATTTGGTGAGTTCCCCTAAACAGCAGAAGTAAGAACAATAAGAACACTTGTACCTGTACTGGTCTTAACTTTTTTCAAAGTGTTTTATTTAAATCACTTTTGTATTCTCATCGTAAAACTGAAGTTAGGCTTTATTATTCTACTAGTAGGCAATCAGAAAGTTTATACCATAATTAAAAGAATATTGGAAGGAACTTCCACTTAAGGATTACCCTTGCTCTGAACATAATTTTTTAAAAAGCTGTACAAAATATTTTTTAAAAAATTTCTAATAAACATCAAATAATTATCTCCAAGTCAAGACGTGGAGAAACTAGAGAGTAAATGAAGCTGTCAGTGCTGTTTTTACAATGGTTGATCAGGAAGAAAGAGTTGAGAGATAGAGCTACACTTTTGGTGAATTCCCAGTAGCAACACGAACCCTATCCCCTACTCCCAAAGACATAACAAAAATGAAATATAAAGATGAGAACAAAAATAATAAAATAGTAACTAAGAATACAATAGAGAAGATCAGCAAAGCCAAAAGTTGCTTCTTTGAAAAGACAAAGTCAATTAAATCTCTAATGTGAATGACCAAGAAAAAAAGAGAGAAGCAAATTCCTAGAAAAATATTGCTTACTGCCATAGATTCAAGAAAGAAACAGAAAACCTAAATAGATCTATAACTATGAAAGAAATTGCATGTTTTTTTTTTTTTTTTTTTTGAGACAGAGTCTCATTTTGTCACCCTGGGTAGAGTGCAATGGGGTCGCTGTAGCTCACTGCAACCTCAAACTCCTGGGCTCAAGTGATCCTCCTGCCTCAGCCTCCCAAGTAGCCGGGACTAGGAAATTGAATTTGTAATTAAAAACCTTCCCACAATGAAAATTCCAGTTGGTTTCACTAATAAGTTTCAACAAACATTCAAGTTTAGTGTATAGGCTATTAAAAGATCCTGTTATCTTATAGGGCAGAGTGGTCCACACTTACCCACCTGGTCTTGTCATCTTACAACTGAACAGCTCATAAAGGGCTAAAATGTGGCCCAGCATATCTAATGTTAACATACTATATTTTCCATACCAATACTATATAAATTCTTCCAGAAAACAAGAAAAATGGGTTTATTCCATGTCAGGGACCTAGTAAATCTTTATATCAAAACTCAATAGGAAAAAGGAAATTACAGGAAAATCTGTTATGAACATAGAAGCAAAAGTCTTAATGAAAATATTAGTAATTTATAAAAAAGGATAATACATCTTGACCAAATTAAACTTACCTTAGGAATGCACATTTGGCTTAGCATTAGCAACTCTACTGAAGTAACATGACACATTAAGAGATTATAGGGAAAATATTATAATACTATCATCTAACTAGATTCAGAAAAGCATTTAATGAAATTAATATTCATTTATATTCTATAGAAAAAATTAGCCGGGCATGGTGGTGCATGCCTGTACCCAGCTACTCAGGAGGCTGAGGCAGGAGGACTGCTTTAGCCCAGGAGTTTGAGGTTGCTGTGAGCTAGGCTGATGCCATGGCACTCTAGCCCAGGTAACAGAGTGAGACTATGTCTCAAAAAAAAAAAAAAAAAAAAAAATTCATTTAGATTCTAAAAAATAATCTTAGCAAACTTGTATATAGAAGCTTCCTATAAAAAGATTATAGCAAATATTACAATGATGATATATTTAAAGTTTTCCCTTTGAGATTGAGACTCTATCACCACTTTTATTCAATATCATACTAGAGGTCCTAGCTGGTGCATTAGGGTCAGAAAAAGATATAAAGGTATACATATTAGAAAAGAAATAAAACCATAAGACATTTTTTACAAATGATTGTATATGTAGAAAATCCAAAAGAATTTATAGATAATTTATTAGAATTAATAAGAGAATTTAGCAAGGTTGTTGGATATAAAATAAATGTATAAAACCAACTGTACTCCTATACATTAACAAAAGTAGAAACTAAAAATTTGAAAACCATTCACAGTATCATAAAAAAAATCAACTACTTGGCACAAATCTACAAATAATCTACATGACTGTTACGAAAAAACCATCAAGTTTTATTGTGAGAAAGTAAACAAGACCTAAAGTGATGAAGAGATATACCACATTCATGGATTAGAATAGTCAGTTTTGTAAAGACATCAATTTTTTCCAGGGAGAAAAGGTTAACCAACAGGCCTAAATTCTTTCTCCATGAGGAAATGACCTCAAATTTACCTTCTTCCAATACCATTTCCATGGAAATATACTGGATTATGCTCAATGTAAGATGTCAGCTGTATTAACAGGCAACGTTATTCATTGTAAAACTGATCCCAGCTTGGTGAACTGCATCGATACTTGAAGGCCTATGAATAAACTATAAATGCCTGTTGAAAAACAAAGGCTGCAGGTTCTCTAAGCTTAGTATGATTCATGCAACCAAACATGTCCCTTGGGAGACCTAACAGTTTAGTGTATAGGCTGTTAAAAGATCCTATTATCTTATAGGGCAGAGTGGTCCACACTTACCCACCTGGTCTTGTCATCTTACCACTGAACAGCTCATAAAGGGCTAAAATGTGGCCCAGCATATCTAATGTTAACATACTGTATTTTCTATCCTTAAAGTTAAGTAAACCTGGGGCCAAATAACTATACATATTTTCCCCCCAAAAGGGTTTGCAGCCAGAACATACAAAGAACCTCTACAAATCAGTAAGAAAAGGTCAACCAAAAGAAAAATGGGCACAAATTGAATTTGCACTTTATAAAAGAAGAAATCCAAATATTCAGCAAATATGAAAATTTGCTCTGTCACATTAGTATTCAGAGGATTGTACAAGGTACTACTGCACAATTCTCCCTAGAAGGGGTGAAATTTTAAAAAGTCTTTTAATTGAGATAAAATGAAATTTTAATGAAATTAAAAATACCAAGTGTTGGCAAGGATATGGAGCAAAGGAGCTTTCTTATAGGGCTGGTGAAAAAACTCTGGCATCATCTAGTATGCTAAATTTGAAAATGTGCATATTCTATGACCTAGCATTTCCTAGGTTTACATCCTATGGAAATGCATGCTTATACAGAATGGAATACATGTGCAAAAATGTTCACAGCAGCACTGTTTAAAATTTTACAAATCTGAAAATAACATAAATGTTCATCAATGATAACATGGGTTTCAAAATTGTGGTCTATTCAGGTAGTGAAATACTACACACACACACACACACACATGAAATATACATGTTTAATCCTAAAACATAATACTGAACAAAAGAAAACAGGTACAAATACGTACATATCATATGATTCCATTTATATAAAATTAAAAACCAGTCAAAACTGAACTATATTGTTTAGGAATTCATGCTTGAAACTATAAAGCAAAGAACAAATTGATTACTAGAAAATCATGATACCACAAGAATTAGAACTTTGCCAACACCCCAGAAGCTGTCCCATTTTTGTGCCCCTTCCCTTTTAATCTTTTTTTTCTTCCCTAGAGATTATTGCTGGTGATATTAACAAATGTTGTTCTTTATATTGTGTAGTCAAATGTAACAACATTTGGAAGATTTGCATCAGTAGGAGAATCAATGTTTTCCAAATGAACAATGCATGCTGTTATAAAACCACATCAATGAAAGTTGCAGTTGAAAATGCCACATAAGCCAATGTATGGTTTCAGATCCCACATAGCTACTAACTTAAACTATCACTTGTGAGTTTTGGTGCAGTATCAAAGAAGAGAATCTCCAATTATTTGAAAAGCATTAAAATTCTCTTTACTTTACTAACTATATATCTGAGCAAGGTCAAATTTCCCTCACAGACTACAACTAAAACAACACATTACAACAGATTGAATACAGAAACTATTTTCTATTAAGCCAGATATTAGACACTGGCAAAAACAAAAAATGATGTCACCCTTCGTACTAAATTGTTTTTGTTTTGGAAAATATAGTCATTTTCATGAAAATACTAACATAGTTACGTTAATATGTAATGCAATGGTTTAAGATTGTAATTTTAAACGAGTCAATATATTTTAAAAATTTCTCAGTTTTAATTTCTAACATTGTAAATATCAATAAGTATAACTCAGATAACCAAAAGTTCTTTGGGATCCTCAATAACTTTTTAATAATTTCTTTTTATTATGCTAAAATACACATAATATTTACCATCTTAACCATTTTTAAGTGTACAGTTAGTAATGTTAGATTATTTACATTGTTTTGAAACAAATCTCTAGAACTTTTTCATCTTGCAAATCTGAAACCCTCTACCCTTAAACAACTCCCCTTTTCCTCATCCCCATAGTCCCTGGTAACCACCATGCTACTTTCTGTTTCTATGAATTTGATAACTTTAGATACCTCTTAAAAGTAGAATCATATAATATTTATCTTTTTGTGATTGGTTTATTTCACTTAGCATAATATCCTGAAGGTTCATCCATGCTGGAGCATGTGACACAATTTCCTTCCTTTTTCAGACTGAATATTCTACTGTACGTGTGTGTGTGCGTGTGTATACGTATTTGTTTCTCCATTCATCCATCAATGGACATTTGGGTTGTTTTTACCTCTTGGCTTTTGTGAATAGTGTTGCTATGAACATGGGTACACAAAAAGAATCTTTGAGACCTTGTTTTCAATTCTTTTGGGTATAAAGTAGTCCTCCTTTATCTGCATGGATATGTTTGAAGACCCACAGTGGATACCTGAAATTGTGGATAGTACCAAGACCTAAATATGCAGTACTATATTTTTTCAATCTGATAGCCAAGATGGCTACTAAGTGGCAAACAGGCAGGTAGCTTATAAAGCATTGATATACTGGATAAATGGATGATTGACATCCTGGATAGAGGAAGGAGGGTGTGAGATTTCATTACAGTAAAAAGAATGAAGCATGGCTGGGCACAGTGGCTCACGCCTATAATCCTAGCACTCTGGGAGGCCGAGGCAGGCGGATCGCTGAAGGTCAGGAGTTCGAAACCAGCCTGAGTAAGAGCAAGACCCAGTCTCTACTAAAAATAGAAAGAAATTAATTGGCCAACTAAAAATATATAGAAAAAATTAGCTGGGCATGGTGGTGCATGCCTGTAGTACCAGCTACTCAGGAGGCTGAGGCAGAAGGATTGCTTGAGCTCAGTAGTTTGAGGTTGCTGTGAGTGAGCTAGGCTGACGCCACAGCACTCTAGCCCAGACAATAGAGTGAGACTCTGACTCAAAAAAAAAAAAAAAAAAGAGTGAGGCACAATTTAAAACTTACACATTATTTATTTCTGGATTTAACATTTAATACTTTCAGATGAGAGTTGACTGTGGGTAACTGAAACCTCAGAAAGCGAAATCACAGATAGGGGGGACTATTGCATACTCAGAAATGGAATTGCTAAATCATATGGTAATTCTATTTTTAATTTTTTGAGGAACCATGATACTGTTTGCCACAACACCATACCATTTTACATTCACACCAACAGTGCATAAGAGTTCTAATTTTTCCACATCCTCCCAACACTTGTTATTTTCTGGGCTTTTTTGGCGGGGGAGGGGATAATAGCCATCCGAATGGGTGTGAAGCGGTATCTCATTATAGTTTTGATTTGCATTTCCTAATGATTAGTGATGACAAACATCTTTTCATATACCTCTTGGCTATTTTTATGTCTTCTTTGGAGAAATATCTATTCAAGGCCTTTGTCTATTTTTGAATTGGGTTGCTTAGTTTTTTGTTGTGAAGTTTTAAGAGTTCACTATCATTCTGAATATAAATCCCTTAGCAGATATATTATGTGCAAATATTTTCTTTTGTTTTGAAGAGAGGAAATATTTTCACTCTTGATGTGTGTTCTTCAATGCACAAAAGTTTTTAAATTTTCATGAAGTCCAATTTGTCTATCTTTTTTGTTGTCTGTGCCTACAGTGTTATATCTAAAAAATCATTGCCAAATCCAATGCTGTGAGCTTTTGCTCTATGTTTTCTTTTAACAGTTTTATAGTTTTAGCTCTTACATTTAGGTCTTTGATCCATCTTTAATTGCTTTCTGTATATGATGCTAATTAAGGGCCCAACTTCATTCTTTCGCATGTGATATCCACTTTCCCAAAACTACTTGTTGAAAAGATAGTCCTTTCTCCATTAAGTGGAGAAAGGTTTCCACTTGTTGAAAAACGATTGACCTTATACGTAGAGGTTTGTTTCTGGATTCTGTATTCTATTCCATTGGCCTATATGTCAGTCTTTATGTCAGCACCACACTGTTTTGATTACTGTAGCATTGCAATAAGTTTTGAAATCAAGTAGTGTAAAAACTTTTCTTCTTTTTCAAGAGAATTTTTGGCTATTTGGGGTCCCCTGAGATTCCATGTAAAGATTAAGATGGGTTTTGTATTTTTTTGCAAAAAAAAAAAAAAAATCATTGGGATTTTGATAGGAATTGCATTAAATATGTAGATCTCTTTGAGTAGTATTGACATATTAATGCTATTAAGTTTTCTAAACCATGAACATGAAATATCTTTCCATTTATTTACATCTTCTTCAAATTTCTTTCAGAAATGTTTTCATCATTTTCAGTGTGCAAGTCTTTGGCCTTCTTGGTTAATTCCTAAGTAATTCTTTGTTATGCTATTTTCAATGAAATTATTTCCTTAATTTTCTTTTTGGATTGTTTGTTATTACTATATAGAAATGTAATGGATTGTTTTTTGCTAACTTTGTATCTTGCTATTTTGCTGCATTTGTAACAGTTTTTTGGTGGGATCATTGGTGTTTTCTTTTCTTTTTTTTTTTTTTTTTGAGACAGAGTCTCACTCTGTTGCCCAGGCTAGAGTGAGTGCTGTGGCTCCAGCCTAGCTCACAGCAACCTCACACTCCTGGGCTCAGGCAATCCTTCTGCCTCAGCCTCCCAAGTAGCTGGGACTACAGGCATGCGCCACCATGCCCGGCTAATTTTTTCTA
>CAUYMX010099506.1:0-26653 GCA_963573855.1 Lepilemur septentrionalis | reverse complement strand
AGACCAGCCTGAGCAAGAGCGAGACCCCATCGCTACTAAAAATAGAAAGAAATTAACTGGCAAACTAAAAATATATAGAAAAAATTAGCCGGGCATGGTGGCGCATGCCTGTAGTCCCAGGTACTCGGGAGGCTGAGGCAGAAGGATTGCTTCAGCCCAGGAGTTTGAGGTTGCTGTGAGCTAGGCTGACGCCACAGCACTCTAGCCTGGGCAATAGAGTGAGACTCTGTCTCAAAAAAATAAATAAATAAATAAAATAAAATCAAGCCCACCCCTGAGGGTGATGACAATGCATAGCCAGGTGTGGGAACTGCCCTGCCAGAGCTCTGAAGGGCTCTCCTCCACATTCCTGGTAGGGTCTCTGGAAGCTGTCTGTCCTCACACTCACAGGGCGGGGACTGATCTGGCCTGGGGTGCCAGTGTCCCAGCAACCTGAAAAGTGGGTGGCCCTCAGGCTGGGAGGTGGGGGGAGGCCCAGAGAATTTATGGTTCTAGAGAGAAGAGGCGGAATCCCAGCATAGCATTTCATTGTAACTCCAAACTACAGAATAAGCCACCTGTCACTTCCTGTCACCTATAACTACGAAAGCCCAGAGGCACCAGAACTCAAGAAGAACCAGACAGTAAGGCCAAATCAGCAGTAATTGAGTGAGGTCCTGAGTCCTGCCTACGTGGGAAGCCCACCCCATACGTTGTAGCGCCTGCAATCGTTTCGGAACCTCCAGCCAAAGCACGGGTCAGGACATACCCAAGGGGACTCCCCAGGTTGGATCAGGTCCCTCTCAGAAAATCAGGATGCTTGGCTGCCCTGCAAAGGGGTGGAGACTGTCCAGGCCTTTCTGAAACCTGAGCCCTGGGCTGGGGGGAGGAGGGGAAGGGTTGCCTGGCTGGAGAGGCCATGCCCCCCCACGTGGCTCCTCCTCTGCCTGGGTGCCCTTTCTCTGGGGCCACTCTAGGTGGTGCCGGCCACCTTCACTCTCCCTTTGCCTCCCTCTGCCCCTCAGGTCGGATGGGGACAGGCTGGGGCCACCAGCCAGCTCCATGGACAGGGACTTTGCCTCTGCTCACCTTCCAGCTTTGGAAAGAAAAGAAGAAAAGCCTTTGTTGATTTGTATTTGGAAGATTCCTCCTGCTCCTAAACTTCCAGGGGCCGAGAAAGTGATTCAACCTTGGATTGACTGTAGAAGGGACAGAGAGAGCCCAGAACATCCCCCCAGGTATGAATCCTTCACTTTGCTGGTGTGTGTGTATGTGTGTGTGACAATTGTTTCCCACTGGTCAGCTGGGAAATTGTCCTTGATAATCTCCCGGGCCCCCCTGACTGCTTCATTCTATGACTCTGCAGCCATAAACTTCATTCAGTCATTCAACAAACACTTCCTGAGTAGCGACCCTGTGCCAGGTGATACCACTGAATAAGATCCGGCTTCTGCCCTCAAGGGTCCACAGTCTAGACAGGGAGTTGGTAATAATAACAATTGCTGCCACACATAGTGTGCACCAGACACTAGGCTAAACCTTGTACAAACATTAGCTCATTTAACCCAGCAACAACTATAAGAGGTACGTGTATTACTAACCCCACTTTACAGATCAGAACAGTGAGGCTTAGCGAGCTCAGGTCACACAGCTCATAGATGGTGGAGCTGATGCTTCTAAACACTGTGTCATGCTGGCAGGTAATGGCTGCACTTACAAAGGGTGGAGAGGGAATGTGAGAGCTTTCGAGAGCCCTAGTCGCCCAGGGCAGAGAAGGCCGAAGTCTCATCTTGGCCAGGGTCCCTGGGGCAGGAGGCAGGAGCAGGCTAGAGGGGCTCAACCTTGGAGCTGGGGAGTGAGGCAGGCTTGGTGGAGGGCTCTGGGATCAGCTGGCATTGGAGGTCCATGGGATCAGGGTCCTTCTCCCCAACTCCTGGGCCAGGGTGGGGGACTCCCTGAGGGAGTGGGGGACCCTGAGGATTCCTGGCAGGGTCTCTAAGAGCTGTCTGTCCTCACACTCACAGGGTGGGGGCTGAGCTGACCTGGGGCGCCAGTATCCCAGCAGCCTGAGAAGTGGGTGGCCCCTAGGCCAGGAGGTAGGGGGAGGCCCAGATAACTATGTGTCCCCCGCCCAGCAAATATTGGATTGTGGCTTTCCCTGTCCTCACGATGCTCAACTCCCATCTCCCAGCTGTCCCCAGTTCAGGCAGAGGGAAGACAAAAGCTGATTATTCCACTGGGGGCTGTACTGGGCCCCATGAATGGGGTATTGAAAACCCTGTGTCCACATCCAGATAGGTTTTCATCCTCTCCCCAACCAGACTGTTTGCATGCCACGACAAAGGCAGAGCCAGGGAGAGATGGGGGTGGGTGGGCGACAGGGAGTTCCTTCTGGGATGGGCACCCATGTCCCTGGGCACCTCACCCTCAATATATCCCAAACAGAACCATCCTCTCCACTGCCTCCTCCTACAGTTCCCCTCAGGGGCCTGGGAGGCAACTGGATGCACCTCTGTCCCCGCCCACCACCAACAGAAGCCCAGTCTTGCCAGCTCAGTTTCCCAGATAGCTTCTGCACCTGTCCTTCCTCGCTCCCCCTCATGGCCTGGAGTCTGGACACTGCGTCAGCCTCTAACCAGCCTCCCATCTCTCCCAGCCGTGTCCTCCCACCACGCACTGTGTCTGCCTCCAGCCAGAGTCTGCGAGGGAAGGGGACATGCGAGCCCCTGCAGGAGTTTCTGGAATGCTGGTTGCATGGTGTGAATGTTCTTTGAGCTCTGTGCTCACGATTTGTGCACTTTTTTGTTTTTATACCTCAGTCCAAATTTTTTTTTTTAAAGTCAAGGGCTTCTCATCCTAAAAGAGCAGAGCACCCCACATGGCATTTACTCTCCCAGAACTTCCTGCACCATTTTTGCATATTTGTGAGCCAGCAGAACTCTGATTTTTGTTTCCTTAAATTGACTCATTTCTTTTGACTTAAATTACTTTTAAAGGGAAACTTTATATTGTTCCAGTAAATGGAAAGCCAGAGTCCTTTGCCCCAATAGAAAGTACCATAAAAAAAAATCAATGAAGATAAAACAATGCATGTATATCTATATCCCCTCACAATTAAGTGGGTTACCACCAGCGGCGTCACCAACACCGCACTTTGCACAGCCCTGGAGGATAAACCCAGAGCCTTTGAGCCCATCACGGTTGGGGCCCAGCCACCCCTCTCAACTGGATGCCACTTGCCTTTTCACATATCCTTGGCTCCAGCCAAACCTGACTCCTCATTCCTCTCTGTCCATGTACCATCTTTCTTACCTCCCAGCTGTTGTCCCCATCACTGCCGCCACTCAGAATGCCATTTCCCCCTGAAGCTGGCCCCTCTGGCTGGAAGTAAACACTTGGGATCTTTAATTCCAGATGTTCCAGCTGTTACTTCTCCCCAGCCCCTTGATGGGACCATCTGAAAGACCCTCCACTGGCTGGACGCACAAGGAGGCAGAGATGCCAATCAGTCCCCAGCGGGATGAGAAGGGCAGGGGGTGGAGGCCGGGAGATGGGAGCATTGCCCCTTCCCCCCTCCCTCCAGCCCTGTCCTTCCTCCTCCTCCTGCCACTGGGTGAGTGCGCCCCTGCCAACACCTGCTACTTCCTCCTTCTGGCGCTCAGTTGTCCCAGCTGTAAAATTCTAGTGGGAGGGGGACTGTGAATGAGCTGGTTTCCAAGGTTTTTTCCAGCTCTGACATTTGCCCAGGGTTGACCAAAGCTAAGAGTCTGAGTTTGGGGAGTGGAGAGCTCAGTACTGGAGGTGAGAGGTAAATGTACCCAGGGAGTGGGCAGTCAGGGGACAGTGGGCACAGGGAAGGAGAGACTGGGTAGGCTCACCAATAGGGGCTGTTGGAAAGGCAGCTGGTAGAACAGATGAAATCAATTGACCTAGGGAACTATCCTAATTTAAGAAGAAAAACTGGAGTCTTAATTTTTTCATCTGTAAAATGGGTACACTAGTACATGCCGCAGAGGGTGGGTGTAAGGATTCTATGAGGTAACGTCTGTGAAAGTGTCTGACCCTGGGCACAAGTGAGGGGCTCTTTTCTGGTTTTCACTTTTCCCTGCTAGGCCACCTTCCCTGTTTCCTTCCCACCTCCCCTCTCAGGCCCGGTGCTCAGAACTGTGGTGAAGAAGAGCGTGGCTGTCTGGGTGGTCTCTCAGCTCTATACTTTATTTGCTGTGTGGCCTTGAGCAAGTTCCCTAACCTCCCTAAACCTAAAGTTGCCCCACCCACAAACTCCTACCTAACTTATAAAGTGTTCTAATGATTAAGCGAGTTAGTCTACAGAAAGCACTGAGCACACACATGCAGGACTCATATAGGTAAATCTTGGGGGGCCTAGGGGGTATGGATCACAATGAATCCCAAAGCTGATTTATACACACTCAAGGCAGAGCTACTGATCATCTGCCAGGTACCAGGCTCTGAGCAGGGAGCCCTGGCAGACATACAGATGAGACAGGCATGGCCACATTACCATGTAGAAGGCCCTGAAAGAGGCGTGTACCTAGTGCCCAGGAACTCAGAGGAAATAGAGTCCACTTCTGGCTGAGGGCTCCAGGAGGGCTTCCCAGAGGAAAGGGCTTTGAGCCAGGTCTTGAAGAATCAGTAGGGCTGGAATGAGCAGGGAAGCCAGAACAGAACTGGTTAAAGACCTGGAGACGAGATGGATGGGAGATTAAGAAGGCCAAGCTGGTCAGAACGTTCTAGAAGGCTTTGTAGAGCAAGCTCAGGGGCCAGGACTCCTGCAGGTAACAGGGAGTCATTAAGCAATTTAGCAGTAGAATGAGATGTGCAGGTCTGGTCTGTTCCGGGCAAATCTCTTTGGGTGGCCTGGGCTCAACATGCGGACAGCTGGGAAGCCAATCGGGACAGTCTGGGAAAGAGAAGATGGGGCTTTGGAAAAGCAGGGGCAGTGAAGTCCAAGAGGAGGGATGTGAGGACCGTGGGGGAGGGAGGCTGTGTTCCTGGGACCAGACAACCAAGGGCATGGGCAGAGGGGCGGACGCTCTTCCTCACTCTGTTTCAGCCAGCGCCCTACAGCCCACTGCACTGTCCTTTTCAGGTAGGTGCCCTGCCCCGCCCTTCCTCACCCTCACCTGCCCCTCAGGTGCTCCAGCCGCTCAGACGGAAGACCACCAGCCGTCCATGACTCTAGATGCCCCCACTCAGAGGGACTGCTAGAGTCTCCCCATTTTACAGAGGGGATGATCCCAAGGCTCCTACGATTCATGGCAAAGTGGGCATCCCATAGGTTTGGGCCCAGTGATCCCCCTGGTGCCAGCTCAACCCTCTTCACAGAGCTGAGGCTGGTAGGGGGCCCAAGCCGCTGCCGAGGGCGCCTGGAGGTCCTGCATGGCGGCTCCTGGGGCAGTGTCTGTGACGACGACTGGGACGTGGTAGATGCCAATGTGGTGTGTCGTCAGTTGGGCTGTGGCCTGGCACTGCCAGTGCCGCAGCCCCTCGCCTTTGGTCAGGGCCGAGGCCCCATCCTGCTGGACAATGTGGAGTGCCGCGGGCAGGAAGCTGCGCTAAGCGAGTGTGGCAGCCGGGGCTGGGGTGTCCACAATTGCTTTCACTACGAGGATGTGGCTGTCCTGTGTGATGGTGAGCAGAGACTTGCGACCCGGGAGGGCAGGTAGACTGTGGCAGGCAGCAGGACTATAGGGTAGATAACTGGAGGGATTTCCTGGGGGTAATATTGTTCTGTGCAGAAGACTGAGCCAGAGGCTGCATTGCCTAGTGCCTGGGTCGCAGCAGTGCCTCTGGCTCATTGTGCAAGAAAACCAGAACCACTGCTTCCATGCAGGGACCTCTGCCATTTCTAAAACCAGATGATTGGGGTCACACTGGCCATAAGCTCCACGTATCACAGAGCTGCAGCAGATACCCGGAGAAGTTCTGACCTTGACAGCAGTGGTTCTAGTTTTCAAGAAAATTGCCTGGAGGGCTCATGAGAGCACAACTTGTGGCCCCATCCCAGTTTCTGATTCTGTACGTCTGGGGTGGGGCCTGAGAATTTGCATTTCTGACAGTTCCCAAGGGACAACAACTGCTTTGAGAACTATGCTTCAGGGGGGTTCAGGACTCTGGTCACCCCTTCCCCTCTCACACCCCAGGGTTCTTGGCTGTGACCCTTTGTGTGGCCAGTGGTCCTGGGGGCAGACACCTTACGGTCCTATGCCCCTGCCCCTCACACACCCTATGGGTGTGAGGATGGAGAACAGAAATACCTCTGTATCCTCCCTTCCACCCGCTTTCCTTCCCAGAATTCTTGCCCACGCAGCCCCCAACAAGGAAGGTGTTAACCAGCAGAGCGCCCTCTACGACTCCTCAGAATGGGAAAGGTAAGTAAGGTCATGTGGGCACCACGTGCACCTACCCTAGGCAGTGGGACAAGAGGGATTGCAAGTTAAAGGCTAGAGCAAGTGAGCAAGGTGGGGGTGGGGGTGAGGGCCGGAGTTTAACCTTCCCGGAGAGTCAGACCTGCACAAGAATGACGACCATGATGTAGACAAGAAAATGAAAAGTGCGCTAAAAGAGGGACAGTTAAAGAAACAAGGAAGTCCAGAGGTAGAAGAGGGTTCCAGCCCTCAGGAGATAGGGGTTGGGGGGTGGGGAGGTGGCTTCATAGTTGTGGGAGCCACACTCTGAAAGGTGAGGTCTTCATCTGCAGTGGTAGAAGAGGAAGCAGCGCATCCTAGGCTGCTAGAAGAGAGGGACATGGGAAGGGGGTGGTTTGAGACAGGGGTGACCCCATAGACGGCCCCCAATCTGGACTGAGGAGGCAGTGCCCTGGGGTAGGGTGGCGAGCAGGTGCTTCTGGTTTTAGGTCCTGGGGCACCGAGCACCGTGGGTGTGCGGAGGGCCTGCTGCACTGTGGAGGGGGTGGGTGGCATCGCACCCACAGGGGAGGCCCTGTGGGAGACACGCCTGCCCTTGCCCCCGTCACCAGGTGAGGGCAGCGTGCGCCTCGTGGGGGGCGCGAACCTGTGTCAGGGCCGAGTGGAGATCTTGCACGGCGGCCTGTGGGGCACAGTGTGTGACGATGACTGGGGGCTGCCAGACGCCACCGTGGTCTGCCGCCAGCTGGGCTGCGGGGTGGCCTTGGCTGCCACCACTAACGCCTTCTTCGGCTATGGCACGGGGCACATCCTGCTGGACAACGTGCACTGCGAGGGCGGCGAGCCCCACCTGGCAGCCTGCCTGAGCCTGGGCTGGGGCGTGCACAACTGCGGCCACCACGAGGACGCAGGCGTGCTCTGCACAGGTGCCGGTTCCGGGGGCGGGGCCGGCGGGCGGGGCGGGGCCCTGTTCGAGCGCTGGGGAAGGCAGGCTGAGCCCTGCCTAGGAAGGTGGTGGGTGGGGACCGTGTTTGGGCCGCGTTGGTGGGTCTCAGAGCTCTCCAGGAAGGCTTCCACAATCCCTTATAATATCTCAGTACTGCTCTAGAAATGCCTCAGAGTATCCCAGGCCTTGAGGTACGCTCCACAGCTATGTAACAATGCTGCAGTATTGTGCCGCCAATACTCCAGAAATACATAGCGGGACCATAAGAATGTCTCAAGAATTTTCCAAGTACTCTTCATGGAATATTTCAGAATGAAATAACACTCTAGAATTGCCTGAGAAATACACCAGAATTCTCAAATTGTAGCAGAATTACCTAGCACAGCCCTCTGTAATCCTAATGCTCTAATAGTATTTTCTTCCCACCTGGGTCCTCTCCAGCTTCGGAGGTCTCAGCAAATAGAAATAATAGAGCCGGTAACACCATTTCACAGATGGATTCAACTCTGTAAGCTAGAAAGTGCTTGCCCATAACTCCTAACTCACAGCAAATAAAGGGCTATCTTCCTAGTTTACAGGTGGGAAAACCAAGGCCCTGAGAGGCAGAGCCTTATTCCTGGCAGAGCCATCTTGCTGCACAGCCTTGAGCGTGCACCTTGTCCTTTCTAGCCCTGTTTCATTTGCAAGAGGGGCATGAGTCTTGTTCGCAAGCCCATCAGGACTGCGCATGGCCCTCCCTGATGGGCAAGGCCTTTGGTTTGTCCGTGTCTTAGACACAGTGGGATTCTGAGAACACTGGACATTGGAGAGAAATGAAAGCTTGTCTGTGAGAGCCTTGTATAAACTGTCAAGTGTACACCTCTGCAGCACAAGTAAATTACAACCACTGTCAAAGTGGGGCAGACCTCCTTGGACGCCAGCTGGGGCTGAGCCCCCTGCCCTGAAAGTAAAATCTGTCTTTTCTCCAGGGAGACCCTCCCATCCTCCCCTGACAGCACAGGGCTGACTGGGAACCAGAGCCTCAGCCTCTGACCCTGTCCCATTCTTTCCTGCTCTAGTCCTGGGGCTCCCAACTCTCTCAGCACTGCCACCCTCAGCCACAAGAGAGGACTGGGCCTGGCACTCAGAGCCAGCAGGTAAAGGGCCCAGCCCTCTAGGCTGGAATGGTAGGGGTGAGATGTGCGGGACTGGGCACTGGGGAGGCTGCCCTGGTCCACAGGAGGGGTCCTTGACTAACAGGCCAGCTGGTACAGAGGTGGGCGAGGGAACGATGAACAGATGGAACAAGGATGAAACCCAAAGCTCAGGAAAGTTCACTAGAGTGGGAGGAAGTAGTCAGAGATTCCTGCAAAGCAATGAGGTAAAATTTAAGATGGTGCTGAGATTGGGAGCTGAAAGGCCTTGTGAGGGGGCTGATTGAGATGAAGGTTGAACTGAGGTTCGAAGTGACTTTGGAATTAAGGCTGGAACTATCACTGGGATTGGATTAGGATAATACCTGGAATTAGGATTCGGTTCATTCCAATCAAGTTTCCCGGAGATCCCAACACACGCCAGACAACGTGGTGACTCTGGGATCGCGGCTGAGAGTGGGCGTGGGTGTAGTACAGTTGCAGTCTCTCAGTTGGCATCCTGTGCCCTGCTGCAGGGTAGAGGCGTCCTGTCCCGTCCAAACATTCTAGATGCCCTGTCTCCGCAGCTACAGGAGTTGGCGCCCAGCCTTCCCGGGAGACGGCCCTGTCCACCACAGCCGCCTGGCCCGCGGGGAAGCGAAGTAAGTGGCGGTGCCCGGGTCCCGCGGGGGGGCGTGGGAGAGGGTGGGGCCGGGGCTCTGTCTGGGAGCTGGCCGCCCCAGCCCAGCCCCTCTGGCCGCGGGCCTGTGCGCTCCGCAGGCGGGCGGCTGCGGCTGGTGGGCGGCCCGGGCCCGTGCCGCGGCCGCGTGGAGGTGCTGTACGCCGGGGGCTGGGGCACCGTTTGCGACGATGACTGGGACTTCGCGGACGCGCGCGTGGCCTGCCGCGAGGCGGGTTGCGGACCCGCGCTGGGCGCCACGGGCCTCGGCCACTTCGGCTACGGCCGCGGCCCGGTGCTGCTGGACAACGTGGGCTGTGTGGGCACCGAGGCCCGTCTGAGCGACTGCTTCCACCTGGGCTGGGGCCAGCACAACTGCGGCCACCACGAGGACGCGGGCGCGCTCTGCGCAGGTGGGGCCGCGGCGGGAGCTCGCACTGCGGCGGGGGCGGGGCGGGGTCTGGCCCGGCCAGGGCGGGGCCGCGCGGGCGGGGGCTCTGCCGCACTGCAGCGGGAGCGCGCCCCGGGGAGCACGCGCAATCCGTAGAGAGGAGCCGCCTGCCCGCCGACGCGCTCTGCGGCTGCGCGGCAGGGCGGGGCCGGAAGGGCGTGTCCTCTGCAGAGGCGAGTGGGCGGGGCCAAGGAGGGCGGCGCGCTGCGACAGTGAGGGGTGGGGCCCGAGGCGCGGTCTGAAGCCGGGACCAACTCTGTGGAGGGATGAAGTCTGAGGTTGCATCTGTAAAGGGCCAGTCCGGTTGCTCCCTGCTGAGTCCAGGCCCCCGCAAAGCTCTAAGCAAACAGAGTGAATCTGCCTTCCCGGAGCTACCATGTGACCTTTGGGAGGAGTCAAAGGGAAGGGGGCGTTTGCAGTCTGGCAGAACGTTGTAAAATGTTCAATGCTTCTGTTCGTTGATTGCTGTGGGAATTGATATCTTCACCCTTATTTGGTGCCCCCAGCCTAGCAGGCCCACATTCCCCTCCCGGAGGCTTGACCACAAAGGGCCAGGGCTATTCTTTGGGTCCCAGGGTCAAAGCAGCACAACCCCATTTCTGACCCAAGGGGCAGTTCAGGATCCTGTGAAGTCCTTTCTGTCCTTGGCTTCCCCGGGGAGGGTAGGATGCCACCTGGCTCTAACAACACGTTCCCCAGTATGACAGCCTCCTCTTTTTCTCTGTTTTTCCTGAGCCAGGCCCAGAGGAGCTGGGACTGCAAGTCCAGCAGGACGGTTCTGAGACTACCCGTGTACCCACCCCTCGGCCCAGGGACGGTAGGTGCCCATAGCTCCCTGAAAGTGAGGTAGAGGCACCAGGATAGGAAGGACCTGGATTGGGGGGAGGTCACAGCCTGGGTTATGAAGCTCAGCAGATTTGTACCTGGTCCTGTAACCCTTGTCCTTTTGTGCTGGTCTCAAGCCTCATAAATAGGGGTATGGTGTCCAGAAAGAAGTAGGTGGACTTTAAACTAGAGCAATATAGAGGTTTCTAGACATGGTTATCAGAATGAGAGGATGAGGATCCTGTCCTGAGAGCAATGAAAGAATCCAGAATGTAGCTCAGGAAGTCTGGGTTGTGGGGAGATGACGATGACCTTCAGGGGACACACAGGACATAAACACAGTCTCCAAAGAGCTAGGCTGGGGCTGAGGCACTGGGATTATGCACAGAGGACCAGGGAGAGAGCAGACACGAAGCACCCAGCACATGGGTAACTCAACAAATGTTTGAACTGTTTCTTCCAGTCCTCAGACTGTAGTCTGGACTGACTCCCATCCTATTTTAATCTCATTTGTCTGCCCTCATCCAGTGGCTCCCAGGGCAGTGCTGTGTCTCAGACCACCACCCTTTGCCTCCTCTATCGACCCCCTGACCGGGCCCAGCTTGGGGGTGGTCTGGCATGGGTCAGCCCCTTTAGCCCCAAGCTTTGTCCCCCAACAGGGCACCTACGTCTGGCCAATGGAGCCCACCGATGTGAGGGGCGTGTAGAGCTCTTCCTAGGGCAACGGTGGGGCACTATCTGTGATGACGCTTGGGACCTGCGGGCAGCCGGTGTCCTGTGCCGCCAGCTGGGCTGTGGCCAGGCCCTGGCAGCCCCTGGCGAGGCCCACTTTGGCCCAGGCCGAGGCCCCATCCTCCTGGACAATGTCAAGTGTCGTGGGGACGAGAGTACCTTGTTGCTCTGCTCTCACATTCGCTGGGATGCCCACAACTGTGACCACAGTGAGGACGCCAGTGTCCTGTGCCGGCCATCATGACCCAGCCTGCAATGCAGACCACCTGTTCTTCGGGAGCCTTCTGTGACCTGCCCTTCCTCCTCCAGGAAGCCCTCCTCATGTGACTACTGCAGTTCACTCTGCCCCTCCCTCCCCTTGCCTGGGAGAGAGGCTGCCCAGTATCATCCTGCATGGGGCAGCCTGGCTGTACCCCCTTCGACTTATTGTGTGACCTCAGCCTGTCAGCAGCTATTGTGGGCCCAGTTCAATGAAAGCTCCCATGTTTTGCTCAGCCAAAACAAAAATGAGGGGAGGGAAAATGACTCCTAACTCTTCTCTTTGTTGGGGCTCCTGTTACAGCACCCCTGACACTGCCTTCCTCTACCCAGTTCCAGGAGGCTCAGGGGCTTTTTGTAAATGGGGTATCTCCTCTGTTCCCAGCCCATTTTGGGATCCCCAAGAAGAGGGAAGGCAGGAGGGGCATATAGCTCTTATCTTAGACTCCCACAAGCTACAGAAGAACCTGGATCGTTGCCCTGCCCGGCTCCGTGAGGGCCTGGACTCAGAAGGTGCTCGGCTGGACAAGGGGACTGGAGGGACCAAAGCAGGGACAGTGGCCCCTCCTTGCAGCTGGAACCAGCATTTCTGATTTAAGCTGCCCCCACCACAGAGCCTCCACTTTGCAGTAGCAAAGAACCCTGGGGGCCTGTAGCCACCCATTCATAGGTGCCAAGTCAATAAAGCATTGTCCCCTGTCTTGTAACTGAAGTCAGTGTTTGAGCATAAGTGCATTCTCTGTGGCAGCAGGAGAGGCTCTGGGCAGGACTTTCGGGAGGAAGGTCCATGAGCATCACCAGAGAGCTCTCAGCAGGCTCTTCACTCCCTGGAAACACTGACTCACAGTGTCAGGCCTCCAAGGCCCCCAGAGAGTCCCCTAACTCATCTCCTTTTTCCTTCACATATATAGAAATCTAGAGCCAGCAAAAGGAAGGGGTTTGTTCAAGGTCACATAGCAAGGTGTTAAAAAATTTTGGAGAGGAGGCAGAAAGGGAGATGAAGGAAGAAAAACAAGTATTGGGGCATCCCCAGGGCTGCCCTTGGGGCCCCTCACACACATGCTCTGCCTCTGCTCAAGCCTCACCCCAGAAGTGGGTGATCCTCCCTCTTGGCCTCAGGCGGGGTGACTTGCCAGTGTCAACTGTCCAGTGTCAAGCCTCTGCTAGGTCCAGCCTGCAGGCTCCGTAGTTTCCTGTTACTTCTGTAAGGAATTACCCCAAACTTAGTGCCTTACAACCACAAAGATTTGTCATTTTAAAGTTCTCAAGGTCACAAATTGGGCATTGGGCCTCCCTGGGCTAGATTCAAAGTGTCAGGAGGGCAGTATTCTTTCTGGGGGATCTGGGGAATCCATTTCCCTATCTTTTCCAGCTTCTAGAGGCTGTTCCACCCCGCGCCCACTCGTGACCTCCTTCCAGCCAGGAATTGCGTCACTCTGACCTCTGCTTCCTTCTGGACTCTAAGCCTTCCTCTCCCATCTTTTAAGGCCTCTTGGGATTATATTAGGCCCACCTGGATAATCCAGATAATCCCCCATCTCAAGGTCCTTAATTTAATCACATCTGCAAAATCCCTTTAGCCATGTGAAGTAACATATTCACAGGCTCCAGGGATTAGGACGGGGACATCTTTGGGGTTTGTTATTCTGCCTCCAACAGGCTCCAAATCTGGAGCGAGATTGGCTCTCCGCCAAGGAGTGAGGCAGACACTGTGGCTCCAAGTTCTGTGGCCTCCTGGCAGTAATGGCTTTGTCTCCATTTGTCAGGGAGCTCTCTGAGACCCACTGTGTCACTGAAGGGACAAGGGCTGGAGAGATGAAAGATAAGGAAGTGTAAGAATTCGGAGAGTTGGGGCAGGAGGACAGGGATGTTCTAGCTGCCCTATAGTCCCCAGCACACTCAGAGAGTCCGCTTCTCCTGTGGTCACTCCAGCCACCACTGTGCCTCTCTGTGGTCCTGAGAAACATCACAGCTTCCCAGCCTTGGACTCCTTTCCCTGCCTAAGCAAAGTACACTTGTCCTTTGGTATCCTTGAGTGATTGGTTCCAGGGCCTCGCAAGGATGCCAAACTCCAAGGATGGTCAAGTCCCTTATAGACAATGATGTAGTATTTGCATATAACCTATTCACACCCTCCCATACACTTTAAATCATCTCTAGACTACTTATAATACCTAACACAATTTAAATGTTATATAAATAGTTGTATTGTTTAGGGAATAATGACAAGAAAAAAAAAGTCTACATTTTCAGTACAGATGCAACCAAACCTTTTATTTTAAGAGTGTTTTCAATCACGGTTGAATCCACAGATGCAGAACCCACAAAAGGCCATCTATACTTTCATCAATATTCCCTCAATTGATCCTCATGGCAGTCCTGTGAAGGAGGTATTATTGTCCCATTATACAGGCAGGGAGAACTGAGGCTCAGAGAGGAGAAATGGCTTGTCTAAGTTTGCACTGTGGAGCCAGGAGTAGAACCTAAGCTTCTTGGTGCCCATTAAGACTGGTCACCAGTATCACCAGTTCTCCCTGCTGGCATGTAGCAGATTTGCACTTTCAAGCCCTCCTTGGAGTGAGGCATGGCCCTATGAGATGCTTCAGCCAATGAAATGTGGCACAATTTGCCAAGTTCCCTTCTTTCAAGGTAACCAAGTGATATTCCAGATGGTGGAGGCTCCATCAACCTGTGTCCCTGGGTGAAGGTCACCAAAAAGCTTCCATTGACTCAAGATGGACAATAGAGTGAGGGACAAATAAATCTTTGTTGTTTAAGATACTGAGATTGGGGGTTATTTACTAGGCCCAAACTGCCTTTGAGTGCCCTGCTCTGTCCTGAAGCTCAGCCTGTCTCACTTATAACTTTGTCACCTACACCTAAATCTGAGTTTCCTTGCTTGCTATGTAGCACTACCAAACCACTAGCTTAAGCCAGAAATCTGGGTGTTAGCTTCAGTAATCCCCGCCCCCAACAACTAATTAATCACTAAGTCCTAATGATTTTGTCACCTAAGGCCTGCTGGAATGTGTCCCCTTCTTGGTATTCCTACATTTCTTACCATGGCTTCTTCACTGTTTCCTTGTCTCTAACCCATTCCCCAAACCACAGGAACATTGAGCTTTTTCAACTTTCCAAATCTGATGGTGCCACTCCCCTGCTCAAACTCCTGCCATGGCTGCCCAGTGCTCTTCCTCAACTCTTTAGCTCAGGTTACAACATCCTGCACAGTCTGGCTCTGTTTGAATTTTCAGCCACTTGCTTCCAGGACCTAGCCAGGATGAAGTGAACTACTTTCAATTCCTCTAATGTCTGGGCTTCTTCCCATGGGGCCCCTGCACATGCCGTTCTCTCTGCCTGGAATATGCATCACTCTCTCCTCCCCCTTCCCTTTAGCCAACTCTTATTTAGCTACAAGGCTCAGCTTTCATTTTCTCCAGAAGGCCTTCATGAACACCCACTCCTGGTCTGAACGGGAGTCCCCACCACACACCCTGACCCTCCCTGGTGACCACACTTACCCTTGTGTCTCATCAGACTGCTGCCTTTACATGTGTAAATATTTCTGGGGCACCTGGGTACTAGGCCAAGTACTGTGCTGAGCTTTGGGGCTACAGAGCAAGAAAAGACCTAGACCAGGTTTCCTATTTGCATGACACAAAGGTGACCTTCAAGAGGAGAAGACGAATGACAAGCCATTGAACACATAGACAAGATAATCTGAGCTAGTGATCAGTGCTATAAAGAAAATGAAGCAGGTGGTTGTGGTAGGGATTGGATGGTCAGGAAAAGCATCTAAGGAGGTGAGGTTCCAGCCGAGCTTGAGCTGCGAGAGGGAGCTGGCCGTGAACCTTTTGGCTGTGAAACAGTTTGGGAGGACCATTCCAGGTCCTTCAGTGGAGATTTAGCCTGGCAGAAACACCAGAGAGGAGAGCATTGTGATTGGAGCAAAAAGGAACGTGTTTAGAGATGAGTCAGGGCAGCTGGTAAGGGCTGGACCACTCAGGGCTTTCTAGGCTATGGACAGGTGTTCTAAAGGTGATGAGAATCCATTGGAAAGTAACTTATACAGGCATCCCAAATGTCAGCCTCTTGAATACCTCTCATCTCTCAACTTGATGAGTGTGCCTTGCCCCTAAAGATGTAATTGAAGGTGTCTCTCAATAAAATACCCAGCATCCCTACCAAAAATCTCAGGAATTCTCCGAAAGCTTATAGTCTACTACTCACCCCTGACTTTGCTGATTTCTAAATCTCCTGCCTGCATTTGCCTCTTCTCTCACTCTCCTTTTTCCTGTTCAAGGAAAAAGCTCAGCCTTTTACTCCGAAAGGACCACAAATTCCAGGCTGGGTGTACAGTACACTTGGCTGACGATTTGGAACAAGGGCCCAACAAATAACTGAAAATTGAAAATTAGAGATCATTTTGAAAAGGCCCTTGTATATTCACATACACACACATATACCACCCACCACCATCACCAGCCCCGAACCCAGCACATACATGCACATTCCCAGATAATTTCCCTCTTCTCTCTACCCCTAATTGCCCACCCCAGGGCTGGGACCCTCCATCTCTCCTATAACCTCCTGGCTTCTTCTCCTTAATTTGTAAACTCTCTGACTCCCACATTGTTGATTATTGCTTTTTTTTTTAAACCATTTTATTAAGATATAATTCACATACCATAAAGTTCACCCTTTTTTTTTTTTTTTTTTGAGACAGAGTCTCACTCTGTTGCCCAGGCTGTAGAGTGCCGTGGCATCAGCCTAGCTTACAGCAACCTCAAACTCCTGGGCTCAAGCGATCCTCCTGCCTCAGCCTCCCGAGTAGCTGGGACTACAGGCATGCGCCACCATGCCCGGCTAATTTTTTTTTTTTTACATGTATTTTTTTTTTTAGTTGTCTAATTAATTTCTTTCTATTTATAGTAGAGATGGGGTCTCGCTCTTGCTCAGGCTGGTCTCAAACTCCTGACCTTGAGCTATCCACTCGCCTGGGCCTCCCAGAGTGCTAGGATTACAGGCGTAAGCCACCACGCCCAGCCCATTTTTTCTTTTTTTTGAGACAGGGTCTCGCTTTGTTGCCCAGGCTAGAGTGCAGTGGTGTCATCATAGCTCACTGCAACCTCAAACTCCTGGAATCAAACGATCCTCCTGCCTCAGCCTCCTGAGTAGCTGGGACTAAGGCAGGTGTCCCCACACCTGGCTAATTTTTATTTTTTATGGAGATAGGTTCTCACTATGTTGCCCAGGCTGGTCGCAAACCCCTGGCCTTAAGTGATCCTCCCACCTCCACCTCCCAAAGTGCTGGGATTACAGATGGGAGCCACCATGCCAGGCCAGATTCTGCATATTTAACAAGCCCCCCAGTGATGTGGATGCTGTTGGTCCTTGGCCTACACCGAGGAGCAGGATGGTAGTGGGAGATGGTATACGGCTAGGCCTCGACTTACAATCGTTCAACTGTGGATTTTTGACTTTGCAATGGTGCTAAAGCATTCAGTAGAAACCACACTTGGCATTTTGACCTTTTCCCGGGCTGGCCATGTGCTGTACATACTCTCTCCTGATGCTGGGCCAAATCATCTCATATAAAGCCTATTTTATAATAGCGTTGAGTGCCTCATGCTATTGGTTGAATACTGTACTGAAAGTTTTCTGAGCATGTTTAAGGAAGGGTAGGTTAAGCTATGGTGTTCCGTAGGTTAAGTGTATTAAATGCATTTTCGACCTGGTATTTTGAATTTACGATGTGGTTTTAGCGGGACATAACCCTATCCTTCAGTCCAGACGCATCCGTGCAGGGAACATGGTCCTTGCCAGGTAACTTCGTGGTTTGGCCAGCCCTGTGTTTGCAGACTTTCTGGAATATCCACTTAGAAGTCAGAATGGTCCTGCATGGCGCGGGGCTCCTGAGACAGCATCTTTCCTAGTCTAATTTGGGGCCCTTTGGCTTGGGCACATGGAGGTAGCAAGGGGAACTTTCCCTTCGCCTGTCACTTTGTTCTCTTGCAGATTTTTATCTCAGCTCTGCCCTGCAGTTGTGCTACTGGGAGTCACCTTCTAAGTTGGTGTGAACAACACGCGACTCCGGCTTGATACTCTTGAGCCCTCTCCAGCCCTTAGCACTCCCCTACCTGCGCCAGCTGTGTCCTGGCTGGCACCGTCCTTACCAAACTGCACCGACAGCCCCAGGGAGGTGACCTCAGGCTGCCCTGGGGACGGTCTCCCTACAGACCCCTTGCTTTGAAGGACTTCTACCTGTTGGATAACACAATGGACAGTACCAAAACTACCTGACTCAAATTTACTTTCCTCTCCAGATCCCCCCTTCCCTGCCACCCCTACTTGCAGCTTACAAGGGGGCCAGAGGCTTCAGGGTGTCCTGAGTCATGGGAGGTGGGGGGCGTGCAGGGTGGAGGGCCAGCCATTCAGGGCCGACCCGGAATCGTCTGAGCGGGAGATGAAGAATTCAGCAGCGAGAGCATGAAACAGTTTTATTTGCTGTTGGGGGACAAAGGGAACAGGAAGGAATAACAAGGAGGGGAAGGAAGCTCCGGCCTCCCCTGCTCCCCAGTCACTGAGGGGGGCCACATGGTACAGTGTGATCTGTGTGGACTCAGTGACTGCCCCACGCTGAGCCGGCGGCTGAGGACAGCAGAAACTCCACAGGGGCATCTGAGATCAGAAAAGAAAAAAGCCAAGGAAAACAAAAGGCATCTGCATTTAGTATGGATTTCCTGTTTTAAAGTAGATTTTATTAGGGAGGAAAAGAAGGAAAAGTGGTCACTTCTAAGTGTCACTGGGCTGGCCAGGGCTCGGGCCCCTAGGGCAGGGACAGTAGGGACCCAGAGCTCCGGGACAGCTCCCTGCTGCCCGCTTCCCGCCTAGGGCAGCTGCTCCAACCTTGCTGCGTGCCTGGTCCCCATCTCTTACCTAACAGAGCTGACTAGATGGGCTCCAGGGACAGAGCGAGGCAGAACTGGCTAGTGTTGTCCTAAGGGGCCTGTGGCTGGGCTGAGCTTCCCTGCAGTGTTTGTATGGGGAGGAGGGGGAAGGGGGCACAGGGCGGGAGACTGCAGGGCAGTCCTGAGAGGGAGCAGGGTCTGCAGGGCCAGTGGTGAAGGTCAAAGAGCAAAACCTCAGAATTAGTCTGTTATGTGGCCTTCTGGGTGCACAGGCTCTCCCTTCCTCCTAGCCAAAGCCCAAGGCTGGGAAGTGTCTAGAATGTTCTGTACCACAGTGGCGGCTCTGGCAGTGACCTGTATCTTTCACAGTGGGTCTCGCCCTCCTTCTCATCTTCCTTTGCCTCTGGAAAGCTCGTGTTATGGACGTGCAAAAGGAGACCTCTCGATAAAATGCCTCCACCCCTCAAAATAAATTAAAACCAACAAAACTCCCCACTCAACAAACCCACAGGCCAGAATAGAGTTTAAAATTAAAATGTGTCTTTAAATAGAAAGGGACCAATAACTTCATGAGTTCATCTCATAAATACTAAAAAACAAAATAATCACCCCAAATCCAAGAAAATTAGCCCGATTTTAAAACAGGACACAGGCCTTCCACAACATGTCTGGGCTGGTGGCCTGTGCTGTCCATCGGACGTCCCGAGCGCGGCAGGAGACTCAAGGCAGGTGGGTGGCGGGGAGCTCCCTGGGCCATCTCTAGATGCCGGAGGCCTGGCTTCACAGGAAGGCTGTTCACCTGCAGGCCCGGCCAGGGAGCCGGGTGGCCGAGAGCCAGGTGGGTCACCAGAAGGATGCAAGGTGACCAACACCGCAAGTGTAAGGGCTAGGGCATCTTGTAGTTCAGGCAAGGGCAACACCTTGAACATACTGTGCTTCCTAATTTGCCTTACAACCAGTAGGTGCCCCTTAAGTATTAGCTGATCTAGCTTTTGATCAGGCAAAGACACCATATTAATCATATCCCCCTGTCCCCACCCAAATCACCATCTTACAACTGATTCCAGTTAAGGGAATTTGTTAGCAAAATATTTAGCAAAATAAACTCAGTCCAATCTAAAATTCTAAAGCAGCCAAGTATTCTGTTTGGGCCCCCACCAGCTGCTGCCTGAATTTCTCCATCCCACAGGGCTGTCAAGAGTCTGACAGCTCTGCTAAGGAAAGCGTCTACACTCTGCTCCCCCATCACCCCTTCTCCGGGTGCCGCGAGAAGCTCCAAATGTGTGACCTCACTGAAATCCCTGTGTGCAGTCGGGGGTGGCGGGCAGATCAGCAGTGGAAGGCAGAGGTGACTGGGGAGACACACGCGTCTACGCATAACACATACAGGTACACGTAAAACGATAAAAGAGTTTAATTCTCTTTTTACACGGCCACAGGCTCTCTTCCGTCAGGGGAACCCCAGCTGGCGCCTCCCTCTCTGGCGGCTCTAAAGTGACGGCCTGGTGACTTGCCTACTGCAGGTCGTCCCCATGAGTCAGGACAAGTCACGATTAAAATCCTGCACTGACAGCCCTGGGTACGTGGGAATGGTTAAGAGCCACCGCCTCTTCAGTTGGCTCAACCTCAGTGCGAACCAGTCTGTCTCAGCCAGCAAATGCCAAACACCAATCCCGTGTCTCATTTCTATTCTGGATTTTTATAAAACACTTTTCTATATAGATATATATATAGCACGGCAAATGTGCTTAGGATGCACTCTAACATAGAGCACAAGGACACACACCATGGAGCGCGCCCCAGCCGTCTCCACAGTGGGGAAAGTGCCAAGGTTAAACGCGCGCTCGCCTCGCGGTGGCAGACGACACAAAGGTACAGAGTGCCACGCTCCGTGCCTTTCCACGCGGCTCATCCGACACCGAGAGCTCGTCCCATTTGTCCCCTTGGTGGTGACAGAAACAGTAGCATTTTCTAAGGGCAGAGGATGTCAAACAGTCTGGTACGTAGAGAGCGATTCTCAGCCAGAAATCAGCTAAAAAGCATTACCAAAGGTCAGCCTGGCTCACGACCCCAGGCCGAGGTCTGCTCTGCAGAGGGCGGGCTTGGCTCTGGGGGTCTCGGGCTGGGGCGGTATCTCTCGCACACTTGCACACCCACACGCTGCGGGGCAGGTGCACCTCCAGATCGGCACGCTCTTTCACACAGTGAGGGTGTCTTTTCCAAGCTCTCCCCCAACTTCTGCAGATTCTCTCCCACATCTGCTCAAGCCTTTCACTCCGCGAGTAGGAACAGGTCCAGACAGAAGGCCCTGTGCCACATGCGAGGTTTGTGGGTGCCCGGGAGGAAGATGAGGGCGGGGGCAGCTACGCGTTCTCGACAGTGGAGAGCAGGACGGGCCTCGGCTGTCGGCATGTGTCTCCTCTCCGCGAGCCAGACCGAAGAGTCCCTAGAAGGTTTCCGGTACTGCCGCTCCACAAAAACATGTTGAGAGGAAGAAAAGTCTGGTATTTTGAGTTCCATTTTCGCATTTCGTAGTAAGTGTGGCTCCACCAAGCTGAGAGGACCCGGTCCTCGGGCCGCCGCGGGTGGGTGCTAGGAGTTCTGCACCAGGCGTCTGTAGTGGGGCATGACCTCGTGCTCTGGCAAATGGAGGGCAAACTCCAAGGCCACTAACACCGGGAATTCAAAGGCAATCAGTTCTCGCCTGTTCAGCCGGAACTTCTCTTCCAGTTTCTGCAACAAGAAGAAAACCCAGTGTTAGCGCTGAAATTCAAGTTCTAGGCTTCCTCCACGTGCAACTTCTCTGTCCATCAGCCAGTGAGCACTTCCGGGGAAACCCATCCCGGGCAAGCCTGTGCGTCCTGCCCTCGGTCCTGGTGGTGAGGGAACCGCACCTCTCTGAGGGCCGGAGGGCTGTCCGAGCCTCAACCATGGCGTATGACTTCATTTAATCTTAATAATCTTACCGGGCTGATGCTACATTTAGCTGTACTTACAGATGAGAAAACAGGCTGCAACAGGTCACAGAACTTGTCCAGAGTCACCTGGGCAGTAAATTGCAGCGCTGAGATGCAAACCTAACGGGCACTCAAACTTCACCTGCTAAAACTAAGTTATTGAGGCTTAGAGGGTAAACTAAAAATGGGGCACACTACCTACAATAACAACCATGTAGTAAGTTCAGAAGGAGGTGAGCTGGTAATACGATGCTCAGTCCTTTCACCTTACACACAAGGACCTGAGTCCTGGGGATGTCGCCCCACTTTCAGAGTGTCACACGGCTAAACAGGGCTGGTGCCCAGCGGTGCCCTCCCTGCCCACCAACTGTTGGGGCTGCTGGAGTCAGGAATGGAGAAGGACCACCAGGGTGAGTGTGGGCAGGGAAGGCCTCATTTTGCTTGGGTACATCCTGGTTCGGCTTAAACTCAGCTTTGGCTTAATAAAAAGTCTCACCAACCAAGTTAGTTGTTGACTACGTTCAGATCATAACTGGGTGGGGTATGGCGTTAGGTTATCGCTACTGCGAATGGCTCATCAAACCATTACTGTTATGTTCTGCGTCACTACCAGCTTTTGCTGTGTGGTACATTACTTGACTATGATCAAACGTGCATAATATCATTTAAAACTTTCATTAATATTTGTTACATCTAAAGAGTCACCAGTCCAACAAATATCTATGTAAGCCTATTGATTCTCAGCTCGGACTTGGTACCCAACAATCACCTTCATGTTCGTGCATTTACTGTACAAGCTAGAGGACTCTGTACCATTTCTTAAAATCAATAAAGCACAACCCGAATACTCCTTTTCACGTGGGAGTGCTACACAATGCCCTTTCTGCCGCTGGAGACGGCTGGACAGTGAGACATACGGGGCACTGTATTAACCATGTCTTTTATTTTCGGTATTCAGGTGGTAAATATTAATAAAAATTATAAGTGATCTGGGGTTTTGCTGACATTGGAGGGACTGCCCCTGCCAGGCTTAGCCAAATCCTCCACAGTGACCCCTTCCAAGGGTACTTTTCAAATGCAAACCACCCAATCCAGTGGTCACACCCCACCTCCTCTCTGGGCTCTTCCACTTGGGGCCTCTACCCTGCCTATCACCCTAGGGCAGGTACCTTTCAGGGGGAGCCCCTATGTCCCGGAACCCACTGAAATTTATCCAGACTAGCCCATCTTGAGCCTGTGTACCCTGCCTTGCCCATTCCTTTCTGTGAAAACCTCAACAAAGGCTGTGGCACAAGCTCTCCCCCTCCCTCCTCACCAAGCCCAATGCCGCCTGCTGGCCCCCACGGAAGGGCACGCGCCTTGTTAGAGACTGACTGTTCCTGTCCCCCTGAAGTTCACATGCCAAGGGCAAAATCCTCAATGTGATGGTATTAGGAGGTGGGGTCTTTGGGAGTGACTAGGTTTAGATTAAGGACCTGGGCATGGAGTTTTCATGAAGAGATCAGTGTCTTCATTAGTAGAAACCAGAAAGCTTGCTCTCCTGCTTCTCTCTCTCTCTCTGAAATTAAGGAAAGAGCAAGAGACATCTGCAAGCCAGGAAGAGGAAGCAACTGGTACCCTGACCTTGGACTTTCCAGCCTTCAAAACTATTAATACGAGAAATACATTTCTGCTGTTTAAGCCACCAAGTCTCTGATGACTTTTTTGTTTTGTTTTTTATTGAGACAGGGTCTCGCTGTTGCCCGGGCTGGAGTGCAGTGGTGTTATCGCAGTTCACTGCAACCTCAAACTCCTGGGCTCAAGCGATGCTCCTGCCTCAGTCTCCCGAGTAGCTGGGACTACAAGCACATGCCACCAGGCCCAGTTAAGTTTCGTATTTTTTGTAGAGATGAGGTCTATGTTGCTCAGGTTGGTCTTGAACTCCTGGCCTCAAGCAATCCTTCTGCCTTGGCCTCCCAAAGTGCTGGGATTACAGGTATGAGCCACTGCACCCGGCCAGTCTATGGTATTTTGTTACGGCAGCACAAGCTAAGATACCCCTCTCCTCCTGGGAACTGTAACAAACTATTTTCTTAACGGCAACTGTCTCCTTCCTGATCTGTTGGCTTTACTGTACCTTAAATTTTCTATTAATACACTGAATTTTAAAATAGACGTTCACACATCCATCCAAGGAGATCAGTGTTTCCTTGCTTTGGTAGGGGCACTGCTTTAAAGGAAAAGAGACACCAGCCTGTCAAACTCACGCCCTTCCCAAGAGGAGCCGACCAAGGCAGCAGGAAGCCAAGGTCTTGTTGAACCAGCATGTCCGACACTGGATGCTCTGCGGGCCACGCTGCCCACGAGACCCCTTGTGGTTACCATGGCTTCTATGGCTGTGAGAGTGATGTCACCCCAGATGGTGTCTGAAAGTGGATTTTTATGGCCAGACCCAATGCTGGGGATTGTTGGTCTAGTCATCCCTTTGTCGTAAGACAGCCTGAGATGGGGTGTCTGACGTCCCTGCAGGAAGGACGGCTGCTCAGCACTCAACTCTCCTGCCCGCTAAGGACCAGAATCCTTCCAGGCAGGGTCGCCGGCTGGGTCCTTCTGAGAGAGGAGCCCTGGCCTGGGGTGTGCGGAGTCTGTGCTCCCCCTGCTGTCAGGGTACAGGCCACTTACATCGATTAAATGCTTGACTTCATGTTTTTTGAGGTCGCTTCCGATTTTGGCTGCTAACAGCACACACGCGCCAGCACAGAGCTTCCGGTTCTGCTTGCTGAGCTTCCCCTTGAGCGCGAGCTTCTCGAAGTAGACAAAGGCCATGGCCACCGTGGGCTCCTCGAGGCCACAGTCCTCCTGAGCCAGCTTCCGCATCTCCCGTTTCAGACTAGAGAGAGACAGGAAGGAGGGAGAGGCTTGTTACAACCTGGGGTTCCAGGGGACCCAAGAGAAAGAGACTACTCCCTCTCGAAACCACTTTCTCCTTCTCATTCCCAGAGGGTGACGTGGACTGGGATCATATCCTGAACTGACAGTTACACTCTGTGTGGGGAGGAGACTCACATAGCTGGGGCTCTGGACTCTTCTCTGTTGCTCGAGTTGTACAGACCAATGTGTTATTTTACTTTTATTCTTGCCCCAGACCTGGCAGTGCTGGGCTACTACCACTGCCAGGATGGTGACAGACAGGGGACAGGGACAGCAGCCTAGGTGGGGACAGTGACCAGCCAGGGCTGTAATGACCACAACATAGGACACAGGAGGACCCCACTGAATACAGTGGATGTCCCAGAGTCTCCTTGGAAACCAGGAGAGAAGCTGTCCAACATGAAGGAGGGACAACATCTGGGAAACTACATCATTCCAGAGAGATGACTAGAGAAATAAATGGGGCAGTCGGCCTGAGCCCCGCCAAATACCCGTTACTTCATTAACTAGGGCAGAAAAGGGGTTAGGCTAAGAGCATAACTTAAATCAGCAACTTTAGGAATGCCCCTAGCAAAGGGACCAAGTGTGAATGCTTAATTTTTCTCAATTTTTTTGATTCTTTGGTTTGGAACATGCCAGAATCAAATCAGTATTAGGAGACACACTCATGTAAATGTTGGCATATATTCCAATATCACACTGGTGTGTATCTAGCTTCCATTACTACACATGCACACATACACGCATGTGCATGTGTACACTGCATGTTTGCCTGTCACCTTGACTATTTGGCCAGCGGATGTGGGTCACCACACGGTGAATCCATCCAGCGACAGGGAAACACGGGCCTGGCTTTGCTTTGGCTGCTGTGGTGACGGGGCTTTGGCTGGCTGTCACCTCTGGACGCATAACTTCGGGCAGAGTCATCTCACACCCTGAGATACCAACTCTTTTCTCTTCTGCTTGGCCTACATTTGAGAAAGCACAGAGCTGAGTGTTGCCCATCCTTTGAGTTTTCCATGGTGGGAATCTTATTGCAACCAGTCAGCTGCAGACAGCATGAAGTGATTCTTCCACTGAAGGACCCTCCCCCTAGATCTGTGTCAACTTGGTGTCCGGGGCTTGGCCTTCTGCCCTGCTCCCCCAGCCCTCCCACCACACCGAGGCACGAGTCAGCCAGCAGCGGGGAGTCTCTTTTTGCTGAATATGATATTGTCTCAATGACCAGAACAATAGGAAGAACCATGGAGCAAATCACACATTTAATGTGTGCTGGAAGAGGGATATGAAGGGAAAGTTCAAGGGGGTGGTGACTCCTATACCTCCTAATTTTGCTGAGTGTTAACTTAATGTGAGGAAACTTCTCCTTGAAGGTCTCATTCATGTCCTTCTTGAGATCCGAGGGCTTCACGTAGTCTATCACTGTGGTCTGCAACAGAGGGGGCGACATAACATGGGTCACTCCTTAAAATAAGGGTCCTGTGTAATAATTACATGTCAATCACAGCCAACTTACAACTACCCAAACCATCAAGCAATGGGAAAGTCAGATTAAAGCCGCAAGGGCTCTGCTGAACCCAGGAGCCTGGAGGAAGCAGTAGCCTCTTGGAGGTAGAAGGAAAACAAGTTGCCACCATTAGTAGCATGAGGTGACATTTAGGACGTCAGAAGTCGGTGCCTGGGGTGAGGTTAAGGGTGGGGTAGGGGGTATCTTGTTCCAGTTCCTGTGTCTCAGACGGTTGTTCACACAGCACAGGGTTTAAGGGCGTGAGATTCAGACTTGAACAAATCTGGGTTCAATCCACACTGGACCATTGGACCATTCACTAGTCACCTGGCTTTGGGAGACTTATTTAACCACTGCAAATTTCAAGTTTCACTTCTGTGAACAAAAACAATAACAGTGCCTACTTCACATGGCTACTTTGAGAACTACACAAGAAGTACTCTGGATGCTTGGCATGGCATACATTGAGTGCTCAATAAAACTCAGCTATTTTTTTAAATTTATTTTTTTAATTCTGATAAAATACACATAACAGAAAATTTACCTTTTTTAAATTAAAAAAAGCTTTTTTTAGAGACAGGGTCTCCTATGTTGCCCAGGCTGCAGTGGAGTGGCTATTTACAGGGATGATCATTACGGCAGCCTTGAACTCCTGGGCTCAAACGATCCTCCTGCCTCAGCCTCCCGAGTAACTGGGACTACAGGTGTACACACCACACCCAGGCCTGAAAATTTACAAACTACTATTTCAATTATTTTTAGGTAGCTTAGTGGCATTAAGTATATTCACACTGTTGTGCAATCATCACCACCAACTATCCACAGAATTTTTTTGACTTCCCAAACTGAAACTCAGTGCCCATTAAACAGTAACTCCCATTCCCTGCTCCCAGGCCCTGGCAACCACCACTCCACTTGCTGTCTCTTTAAATGTGCCTCATAAGTGAAATCATACATTTGTCCTTTTGTTACAGGCTTATTTCACTTAGTATGATGC